>OZ010649.1:29605828-29747718 GCA_963932195.1 Empis livida | reverse complement strand
AAATGTTAAATGTTAAATGTGAAATGTTAAATGTTAATGTTAATGTTAAATGTTAAATGTTAAATGTTAAATGTTAAATGTTAAATGTAAGTAAATGTTAAAAGTTAAATGTTAAATGTTAAATGTTAAATGTAAATGTTAAAATGTTAAATGTTAAATGTTAAATGTTAAATGTTAAATGTTAAATGTTAAATGTTAAATGTTAAATGTTAAATGTTAAATGTTAAATGTTAAATGTTAAATGTTAAATGTTAAATGTTAAATGTTAAATGTTAAAATGTAAAATGTTAAATGTTAAATGTTAAATGTTAAATGTTAAATGTTAAATGTTAAATGTTAAATGTAAATGTTAAATGTTAAATGTTAAATGTTAAATGTTAAATGTTAAATGTTAAATGTTAAATGTTAAATGTTAAATGTTAAATGTTAAATGTTAAATGTTAAATGTTAAATGTTAAATGTTAAATGTTAAATGTTAAATGTTAAATGTTAAATGTTAAATGTTAAATGTTAAATGTAAAATGTAAAATGTAAAATGTAAAATGTAAAATGTAAAATGTAAAATGTAAAATGTAAAATGTTAAATGTTAAATGTAAAATGTAAAATGTAAATGTAAAATGTTAAATGTAAAATGTTAAATGTTAAATGTTAAATGTAAAATGTAAATGTAAAATGTAAAATGTAAAATGTAAATGTAAAATGTAAAAATGTAAAATGTAAAATGTAAAATGTAAAATGTAAATGTAAAATGTAAAATGTAAAATGTAAAATGTAAAATGTAAAATGTAAAATGTAAAATGTAAAATGTAAAATGTAAATGTAAAATGTAAAATGTAAAATGTAAAATGTAAAATGTAAAATGTAAAATGTAAAATGTAAAATGTAAAATGTAAAATGTAAAATGTAAAATGTAAATGTAAAATGTAAAATGTAAAATGTAAAATGTAAAATGTAAAATGTAAAATGTAAATGTAAAATGTAAAATGTAAAATGTAAAATGTAAAATGTAAAATGTAAAATGTAAAATGTAAAATGTAAAATGTAAAATGTAAAATGTAAAATGTAAAATGTAAAATGTAAAATGTAAAATGTAAAATGTAAAATGTAAAATGTAAAATGTAAATGTAAAATGTTAAATGTAAAATGTTAAATGTAAATGTAAAATGTAAAATGTAAAATGTAAAATGTAAAATGTAAAATGTAAAATGTAAAATGTAAAATGTAAAATGTAAAATGTAAAATGTAAAATGTAAAATGTAAAATGTAAAATGTAAAATGTAAAATGTAAAATGTAAAATGTAAAATGTAAAATGTAAATGTAAAATGTAAAATGTAAAATGTAAAATGTAAAATGTAAAATGTAAAATGTAAAATGTAAAATGTAAAATGTAAAATGTAAAATGTAATATGTAATATGTAAAATGTAAAATGTAAATGTAAAATGTAAAATGTAAAATGTAAAATGTAAAATGTAAAATGTAAAATGTAAAATGTAAAATGTAAAATGTAAAATGTAAAATGTAAAATGTAAAATGTAAAATGTAAAATGTAAAATGTAAAATGTAAAATGTAAAATGTAAAATGTAAAATGTAAAATGTAAAATGTAAAATGAAAAATGTAAAATGTAAAATGTAAAATGTAAAATGTAAAATGTAAAATGTAAAATGTAAAATGTAAAATGTAAAATGTAAAATGTAAAATGTAAAATGTAAAATGTAAAATGTAAAATGTAAAATGTAAAATGTAAAATGTAAAATGTAAAATGTAAATGTAAAATGTAAAATGTAAAATGTAAAATGTAAAATGTAAAATGTAAAATGTAAAATGTAAAATGTAAAATGTAAAATGTAAAATGTAAAATGTAAAATGTAAAATGTAAAATGTAAAATGTAAAATGTAAATGTAAAATGTAAAATGTAAAATGTAAAATGTAAAATGTAAAATGTAAAATGTAAAATGTAAAATGTAAAATGTAAAATGTAAAATGTAAAATGTAAAATGTAAAATGTAAAATGTAAAATGTAAAATGTAAAATGTAAAATGTAAAATGTAAAATGTAAAATGTAAAATGTAAAATGTAAAATGTAAAATGTAAAATGTAAAATGTAAAATGTAAAATGTAAAATGTAAAATGTAAAATGTAAAATGTAAAATGTAAAATGTAAAATGTAAAATGTAAAATGTAAAATGTAAAATGTAAAATGTAAAATGTAAAATGTAAAATGTAAAATGTAAAATGTAAAATGTAAAATGTAAAATGTAAAATGTAAAATGTAAAATGTAAAATGTAAAATGTAAAATGTAAAATGTAAAAAATGTAAAATGTAAAATGTAAAATGTAAAATGTAAAATGTAAAATGTAAAATGTAAAATGTAAAATGTAAAATGTAAAATGTAAAATGTAAAATGTAAAATGTAAAATGTAAAATGTAAAATGTAAAATGTAAAATGTAAAATGTAAAATGTAAAATGTAAAATGTAAAATGTAAAATGTAAAATGTAAAATGTAAAATGTAAAATGTAAAATGTAAAATGTAAAATGTAAAATGTAAAATGTAAAATGTAAAATGTAAAATGTAAAATGTAAAATGTAAAATGTAAAATGTAAAATGTAAAATGTAAAATGTAAAATGTAAAATGTAAAATGTAAAATGTAAAATGTAAAATGTAAAATGTAAAATGTAAAATGTAAAATGTAAAATGTAAAATGTAAAATGTAAAATGTAAAATGTAAAATGTAAAATGTAAAATGTAAAATGTAAAATGTAAAATGTAAAATGTAAAATGTAAAATGTAAAATGTAAAATGTAAAATGTAAAATGTAAAATGTAAAATGTAAAATGTAAAATGTAAAATGTAAAATGTAAAATGTAAAATGTAAAATGTAAAATGTAAAATGTAAAATGTAAAATGTAAAATGTAAAATGTAAAATGTAAAATGTAAAATGTAAAATGTAAAATGTAAAATGTAAAATGTAAAATGTAAAATGTAAAATGTAAAATGTAAAATGTAAAATGTAAAATGTAAAATGTAAAATGTAAAATGTAAAATGTAAAATGTAAAATGTAAAATGTAAAATGTAAAATGTAAAATGTAAAATGTAAAATGTAAAATGTAAAATGTAAAATGTAAAATGTAAAATGTAAAATGTAAAATGTAAAATGTAAAATGTAAAATGTAAAATGTAAAATGTAAAATGTAAAATGTAAAATGTAAAATGTAAAATGTAAAATGTAAAATGTAAAATGTAAAATGTAAAATGTAAAATGTAAAATGTAAAATGTAAAATGTAAAATGTAAAATGTAAAATGTAAAATGTAAAATGTAAAATGTAAAATGTAAAATGTAAAATGTAAAATGTAAAATGTAAAATGTAAAATGTAAAATGTAAAATGTAAAATGTAAAATGTAAAATGTAAAATGTAAAATGTAAAATGTAAAATGTAAAATGTAAAATGTAAAATGTAAAATGTAAAATGTAAAATGTAAAATGTAAAATGTAAAATGTAAAATGTAAAATGTAAAATGTAAAATGTAAAATGTAAAATGTAAAATGTAAAATGTAAAATGTAAAATGTAAAATGTAAAATGTAAAATGTAAAATGTAAAATGTAAAATGTAAAATGTAAAATGTAAAATGTAAAATGTAAAATGTAAAATGTAAAATGTAAAATGTAAAATGTAAAATGTAAAATGTAAAATGTAAAATGTAAAATGTAAAATGTAAAATGTAAAATGTAAAATGTAAAATGTAAAATGTAAAATGTAAAATGTAAAGTAAAATGTAAAATGTAAAATGTAAAATGTAAAATGTAAAATGTAAAATGTAAAATGTAAAATGTAAAATGTAAAATGTAAAATGTAAAATGTAAAATGTAAAATGTAAAATGTAAAATGTAAAATGTAAAATGTAAAATGTAAAATGTAAAATGTAAAATGTAAAATGTAAAATGTAAAATGTAAAATGTAAAATGTAAAATGTAAAATGTAAAATGTAAAATGTAAAATGTAAAATGTAAAATGTAAAATGTAAAATGTAAAATGTAAAATGTAAAATGTAAAATGTAAAATGTAAAATGTAAAATGTAAAATGTAAAATGTAAAATGTAAAATGTAAAATGTAAAATGTAAAATGTAAAATGTAAAATGTAAAATGTAAAATGTAAAATGTAAAATGTAAAATGTAAAATGTAAAATGTAAAATGTAAAATGTAAAATGTAAAATGTAAAATGTAAAATGTAAAATGTAAAATGTAAAATGTAAAATGTAAAATGTAAAATGTAAAATGTAAAATGTAAAATGTAAAATGTAAAATGTAAAATGTAAAATGTAAAATGTAAAATGTAAAATGTAAAATGTAAAATGTAAAATGTAAAATGTAAAATGTAAAATGTAAAATGTAAAATGTAAAATGTAAAATGTAAAATGTAAAATGTAAAATGTAAAATGTAAAATGTAAAATGTAAAATGTAAAATGTAAAATGTAAAATGTAAAATGTAAAATGTAAAATGTAAAATGTAAAATGTAAAATGTAAAATGTAAAATGTAAAATGTAAAATGTAAAATGTAAAATGTAAAATGTAAAATGTAAAATGTAAAATGTAAAATGTAAAATGTAAAATGTAAAATGTAAAATGTAAAATGTAAAATGTAAAATGTAAAATGTAAAATGTAAAATGTAAAATGTAAAATGTAAAATGTAAAATGTAAAATGTAAAATGTAAAATGTAAAATGTAAAATGTAAAATGTAAAATGTAAAATGTAAAATGTAAAATGTAAAATGTAAAATGTAAAATGTAAAATGTAAAATGTAAAATGTAAAATGTAAAATGTAAAATGTAAAATGTAAAATGTAAAATGTAAAATGTAAAATGTAAAATGTAAAATGTAAAATGTAAAATGTAAAATGTAAAATGTAAAATGTAAAATGTAAAATGTAAAATGTAAAATGTAAAATGTAAAATGTAAAATGTAAAATGTAAAATGTAAAATGTAAAATGTAAAATGTAAAATGTAAAATGTAAAATGTAAAATGTAAAATGTAAAATGTAAAATGTAAAATGTAAAATGTAAAATGTAAAATGTAAAATGTAAAATGTAAAATGTAAAATGTAAAATGTAAAATGTAAAATGTAAAATGTAAAATGTAAAATGTAAAATGTAAAATGTAAAATGTAAAATGTAAAATGTAAAATGTAAAATGTAAAATGTAAAATGTAAAATGTAAAATGTAAAATGTAAAATGTAAAATGTAAAATGTAAAATGTAAAATGTAAAATGTAAAATGTAAAATGTAAAATGTAAAATGTAAAATGTAAAATGTAAAATGTAAAATGTAAAATGTAAAATGTAAAATGTAAAATGTAAAATGTAAAATGTAAAATGTAAAATGTAAAATGTAAAATGTAAAATGTAAAATGTAAAATGTAAAATGTAAAATGTAAAATGTAAAATGTAAAATGTAAAATGTAAAATGTAAAATGTAAAATGTAAAATGTAAAATGTAAAATGTAAAATGTAAAATGTAAAATGTAAAATGTAAAATGTAAAATGTAAAATGTAAAATGTAAAATGTAAAATGTAAAATGTAAAATGTAAAATGTAAAATGTAAAATGTAAAATGTAAAATGTAAAATGTAAAATGTAAAATGTAAAATGTAAAATGTAAAATGTAAAATGTAAAATGTAAAATGTAAAATGTAAAATGTAAAATGTAAAATGTAAAATGTAAAATGTAAAATGTAAAATGTAAAATGTAAAATGTAAAATGTAAAATGTAAAATGTAAAATGTAAAATGTAAAATGTAAAATGTAAAATGTAAAATGTAAAATGTAAAATGTAAAATGTAAAATGTAAAATGTAAAATGTAAAATGTAAAATGTAAAATGTAAAATGTAAAATGTAAAATGTAAAATGTAAAATGTAAAATGTAAAATGTAAAATGTAAAATGTAAAATGTAAAATGTAAAATGTAAAATGTAAAATGTAAAATGTAAAATGTAAAATGTAAAATGTAAAATGTAAAATGTAAAATGTAAAATGTAAAATGTAAAATGTAAAATGTAAAATGTAAAATGTAAAATGTAAAATGTAAAATGTAAAATGTAAAATGTAAAATGTAAAATGTAAAATGTAAAATGTAAAATGTAAAATGTAAAATGTAAAATGTAAAATGTAAAATGTAAAATGTAAAATGTAAAATGTAAAATGTAAAATGTAAAATGTAAAATGTAAAATGTAAAATGTAAAATGTAAAATGTAAAATGTAAAATGTAAAATGTAAAATGTAAAATGTAAAATGTAAAATGTAAAATGTAAAATGTAAAATGTAAAATGTAAAATGTAAAATGTAAAATGTAAAATGTAAAATGTAAAATGTAAAATGTAAAATGTAAAATGTAAAATGTAAAATGTAAAATGTAAAATGTAAAATGTAAAATGTAAAATGTAAAATGTAAAATGTAAAATGTAAAATGTAAAATGTAAAATGTAAAATGTAAAATGTAAAATGTAAAATGTAAAATGTAAAATGTAAAATGTAAAATGTAAAATGTAAAATGTAAAATGTAAAATGTAAAATGTAAAATGTAAAATGTAAAATGTAAAATGTAAAATGTAAAATGTAAAATGTAAAATGTAAAATGTAAAATGTAAAATGTAAAATGTAAAATGTAAAATGTAAAATGTAAAATGTAAAATGTAAAATGTAAAATGTAAAATGTAAAATGTAAAATGTAAAATGTAAAATGTAAAATGTAAAATGTAAAATGTAAAATGTAAAATGTAAAATGTAAAATGTAAAATGTAAAATGTAAAATGTAAAATGTAAAATGTAAAATGTAAAATGTAAAATGTAAAATGTAAAATGTAAAATGTAAAATGTAAAATGTAAAATGTAAAATGTAAAATGTAAAATGTAAAATGTAAAATGTAAAATGTAAAATGTAAAATGTAAAATGTAAAATGTAAAATGTAAAATGTAAAATGTAAAATGTAAAATGTAAAATGTAAAATGTAAAATGTAAAATGTAAAATGTAAAATGTAAAATGTAAAATGTAAAATGTAAAATGTAAAATGTAAAATGTAAAATGTAAAATGTAAAATGTAAAATGTAAAATGTAAAATGTAAAATGTAAAATGTAAAATGTAAAATGTAAAATGTAAAATGTAAAATGTAAAATGTAAAATGTAAAATGTAAAATGTAAAATGTAAAATGTAAAATGTAAAATGTAAAATGTAAAATGTAAAATGTAAAATGTAAAATGTAAAATGTAAAATGTAAAATGTAAAATGTAAAATGTAAAATGTAAAATGTAAAATGTAAAATGTAAAATGTAAAATGTAAAATGTAAAATGTAAAATGTAAAATGTAAAATGTAAAATGTAAAATGTAAAATGTAAAATGTAAAATGTAAAATGTAAAATGTAAAATGTAAAATGTAAAATGTAAAATGTAAAATGTAAAATGTAAAATGTAAAATGTAAAATGTAAAATGTAAAATGTAAAATGTAAAATGTAAAATGTAAAATGTAAAATGTAAAATGTAAAATGTAAAATGTAAAATGTAAAATGTAAAATGTAAAATGTAAAATGTAAAATGTAAAATGTAAAATGTAAAATGTAAAATGTAAAATGTAAAATGTAAAATGTAAAATGTAAAATGTAAAATGTAAAATGTAAAATGTAAATGTAAAATGTAAAATGTAAAATGTAAAATGTAAAATGTAAAATGTAAAATGTAAAATGTAAAATGTAAAATGTAAAATGTAAAATGTAAAATGTAAAATGTAAAATGTAAAATGTAAAATGTAAAATGTAAAATGTAAAATGTAAAATGTAAAATGTAAAATGTAAAATGTAAAATGTAAAATGTAAAATGTAAAATGTAAAATGTAAAATGTAAAATGTAAAATGTAAAATGTAAAATGTAAAATGTAAAATGTAAAATGTAAAATGTAAAATGTAAAATGTAAAATGTAAAATGTAAAATGTAAAATGTAAAATGTAAAATGTAAAATGTAAAATGTAAAATGTAAAATGTAAAATGTAAAATGTAAAATGTAAAATGTAAAATGTAAAATGTAAAATGTAAAATGTAAAATGTAAAATGTAAAATGTAAAATGTAAAATGTAAAATGTAAAATGTAAAATGTAAAATGTAAAATGTAAAATGTAAAATGTAAAATGTAAAATGTAAAATGTAAAATGTAAAATGTAAAATGTAAAATGTAAAATGTAAAATGTAAAATGTAAAATGTAAAATGTAAAATGTAAAATGTAAAATGTAAAATGTAAAATGTAAAATGTAAAATGTAAAATGTAAAATGTAAAATGTAAAATGTAAAATGTAAAATGTAAAATGTAAAATGTAAAATGTAAAATGTAAAATGTAAAATGTAAAATGTAAAATGTAAAATGTAAAATGTAAAATGTAAAATGTAAAATGTAAAATGTAAAATGTAAAATGTAAAATGTAAAATGTAAAATGTAAAATGTAAAATGTAAAATGTAAAATGTAAAATGTAAAATGTAAAATGTAAAATGTAAAATGTAAAATGTAAAATGTAAAATGTAAAATGTAAAATGTAAAATGTAAAATGTAAAATGTAAAATGTAAAATGTAAAATGTAAAATGTAAAATGTAAAATGTAAAATGTAAAATGTAAAATGTAAAATGTAAAATGTAAAATGTAAAATGTAAAATGTAAAATGTAAAATGTAAAATGTAAAATGTAAAATGTAAAATGTAAAATGTAAAATGTAAAATGTAAAATGTAAAATGTAAAATGTAAAATGTAAAATGTAAAATGTAAAATGTAAAATGTAAAATGTAAAATGTAAAATGTAAAATGTAAAATGTAAAATGTAAAATGTAAAATGTAAAATGTAAAATGTAAAATGTAAAATGTAAAATGTAAAATGTAAAATGTAAAATGTAAAATGTAAAATGTAAAATGTAAAATGTAAAATGTAAAATGTAAAATGTAAAATGTAAAATGTAAAATGTAAAATGTAAAATGTAAAATGTAAAATGTAAAATGTAAAATGTAAAATGTAAAATGTAAAATGTAAAATGTAAAATGTAAAATGTAAAATGTAAAATGTAAAATGTAAAATGTAAAATGTAAAATGTAAAATGTAAAATGTAAAATGTAAAATGTAAAATGTAAAATGTAAAATGTAAAATGTAAAATGTAAAATGTAAAATGTAAAATGTAAAATGTAAAATGTAAAATGTAAAATGTAAAATGTAAAATGTAAAATGTAAAATGTAAAATGTAAAATGTAAAATGTAAAATGTAAAATGTAAAATGTAAAATGTAAAATGTAAAATGTAAAATGTAAAATGTAAAATGTAAAATGTAAAATGTAAAATGTAAAATGTAAAATGTAAAATGTAAAATGTAAAATGTAAAATGTAAAATGTAAAATGTAAAATGTAAAATGTAAAATGTAAAATGTAAAATGTAAAATGTAAAATGTAAAATGTAAAATGTAAAATGTAAAATGTAAAATGTAAAATGTAAAATGTAAAATGTAAAATGTAAAATGTAAAATGTAAAATGTAAAATGTAAAATGTAAAATGTAAAATGTAAAATGTAAAATGTAAAATGTAAAATGTAAAATGTAAAATGTAAAATGTAAAATGTAAAATGTAAAATGTAAAATGTAAAATGTAAAATGTAAAATGTAAAATGTAAAATGTAAAATGTAAAATGTAAAATGTAAAATGTAAAATGTAAAATGTAAAATGTAAAATGTAAAATGTAAAATGTAAAATGTAAAATGTAAAATGTAAAATGTAAAATGTAAAATGTAAAATGTAAAATGTAAAATGTAAAATGTAAAATGTAAAATGTAAAATGTAAAATGTAAAATGTAAAATGTAAAATGTAAAATGTAAAATGTAAAATGTAAAATGTAAAATGTAAAATGTAAAATGTAAAATGTAAAATGTAAAATGTAAAATGTAAAATGTAAAATGTAAAATGTAAAATGTAAAATGTAAAATGTAAAATGTAAAATGTAAAATGTAAAATGTAAAATGTAAAATGTAAAATGTAAAATGTAAAATGTAAAATGTAAAATGTAAAATGTAAAATGTAAAATGTAAAATGTAAAATGTAAAATGTAAAATGTAAAATGTAAAATGTAAAATGTAAAATGTAAAATGTAAAATGTAAAATGTAAAATGTAAAATGTAAAATGTAAAATGTAAAATGTAAAATGTAAAATGTAAAATGTAAAATGTAAAATGTAAAATGTAAAATGTAAAATGTAAAATGTAAAATGTAAAATGTAAAATGTAAAATGTAAAATGTAAAATGTAAAATGTAAAATGTAAAATGTAAAATGTAAAATGTAAAATGTAAAATGTAAAATGTAAAATGTAAAATGTAAAATGTAAAATGTAAAATGTAAAATGTAAAATGTAAAATGTAAAATGTAAAATGTAAAATGTAAAATGTAAAATGTAAAATGTAAAATGTAAAATGTAAAATGTAAAATGTAAAATGTAAAATGTAAAATGTAAAATGTAAAATGTAAAATGTAAAATGTAAAATGTAAAATGTAAAATGTAAAATGTAAAATGTAAAATGTAAAATGTAAAATGTAAAATGTAAAATGTAAAATGTAAAATGTAAAATGTAAAATGTAAAATGTAAAATGTAAAATGTAAAATGTAAAATGTAAAATGTAAAATGTAAAATGTAAAATGTAAAATGTAAAATGTAAAATGTAAAATGTAAAATGTAAAATGTAAAATGTAAAATGTAAAATGTAAAATGTAAAATGTAAAATGTAAAATGTAAAATGTAAAATGTAAAATGTAAAATGTAAAATGTAAAATGTAAAATGTAAAATGTAAAATGTAAAATGTAAAATGTAAAATGTAAAATGTAAAATGTAAAATGTAAAATGTAAAATGTAAAATGTAAAATGTAAAATGTAAAATGTAAAATGTAAAATGTAAAATGTAAAATGTAAAATGTGAAATGTAAAATGTAAAATGTAAAATGTAAAATGTAAAATGTAAAATGTAAAATGTAAAATGTAAAATGTAAAATGTAAAATGTAAAATGTAAAATGTAAAATGTAAAATGTAAAATGTAAAATGTAAAATGTAAAATGTAAAATGTAAAATGTAAAATGTAAAATGTAAAATGTAAAATGTAAAATGTAAAATGTAAAATGTAAAATGTAAAATGTAAAATGTAAAATGTAAAATGTAAAATGTAAAATGTAAAATGTAAAATGTAAAATGTAAAATGAAAAATGAAAAATGTAAAATGTAAAATGTAAAATGTAAAATGTAAAGTGTAAAATGTTAAATGCAAAATGTAAATGACGACGTAGACTGTATAGTTTACAAGTACAATAAATTAAATAAGTAAATAAAATAAATAAATTAAATGAATAAGCCAGATAATGTAATAGAACTAAATAAATAAATAGGTAAAACTAATGAACTTTAAATTAAGATAAAAATATACAGCGCAGTCATCGGCGTAGTTCATCAGCCTAACGCCGGGCATAGGCGATGAAAGTATCGAGATGTAGTAGTTGGAAAGGATGGGAGAGAGAACCCTTCCTTGTGGAACTCCCATACTTATCTTCCGATGCTTGGAGCATGCGGTTCCTGAAGTCGACAAAGGCGCTTCTGCCAAGTAGGCAGTAAGTACCTTTTAGCGGAGTCGGGTAAAGTCGAGTTCAGGATATCAATAAGTAGAATGGAATGATTTACAAGTGCGGTAATTTGGGTTGTCAACCAGGAAATGTTTTTTTTTAATAACTTTTATAAACGTCGGAGTTTTATAATAGTTACCAAACCACCATTATTTATGCTAACGTTTGACAATTCGGAAGATATAAAAAAAATCTATGAGAGAC
This sequence comes from Empis livida, assembly GCA_963932195.1. Lineage (NCBI taxonomy): Eukaryota > Metazoa > Arthropoda > Insecta > Diptera > Empididae > Empis > Empis livida. The sequence goes on along the minus strand of OZ010649.1, from coordinate 29,735,815 downwards.
AATTTCTGAACCACATAAAAGTGAAAATTGAAGCACTGAGAACCAACAAGGTAATACCTCAATGTAAAAGATACACAGATGTATTGCCATACACTAAAATACTGCCAAAGAGAACCATGTTGTGGTAAATGTGTGGGTTAGCATCTAACAATTGATTGTATGAAAAGTAAAGATATGCTAGCAAAATGTTTCAACTGCGCAGAGCCGCATCCTGTTAACTACAGAGTAGGGTTTCTGTATCGGTATTTAGCGGTATTGAATTACCGGTATATTAAAGCTTTTTCAATTACCGTAAACCGGTAAAAAATATCTGTTTAACCGATATATAAACATTACAATTTTTAACCTTAATATATGCATTTTTTAGAAAGTCATTGAAACTTTAATATATGCATTTTTCAGAAAGTTATGGAAAAATTTTCCCTAAACTTCAAAAAGTGATGAAAAAGTCTTCACGATTTCGTTTAGAAAAAAGTATATATTTTTTGCATGGTGGGTTACAATATTTTTATGTCAAAAATATTCATTTTCAAATGGTGATGATGTCTCTGAAGTTGCAAATATAACATCATTACCATCAATTTCTTTAATTACTGAAATAAATCAAGAAATTCTAGTAGCTTTAGAAGAACCTACTAATAATCAACCAACGCAACACAATGATTTAAAAACTTTACACAGAGAGTTTAATTTCTTTGAGGTCACAGCAAAACGAACTAATAATTTAGAATTGCTTTATAGTGCTATACAATCAATCAAGCCAACATCAACTGAAAGCGAAACAGTATTTTCAATTTCTGGCAATTTCGCAACTAAAATTAGATCTAAACTCAGACATGACTCATTAAACTCTCTTTTGTTTTTGAAATCATGGTTCCTAAAACAAACCATTATTTAACCAAAAAAAAGACTCAATAATTTAATTTTTATTTATACATTTAACTTCTACTTTTTATTTATGTTTTATTATTAATTTTTTATTTGTTTGGTCGCAGAAAAAATGACCTTATATTTTTGTTAATTATTTTTATTTTTACTATAAATTGAACTATTTTTAATAATAAAACAAATTTTCAACAATATTATTTATTTTATTTCAAAAATAGGGACATATTTTAGGTATATAAATATTACCGATTTTTACCGGTAAATTAATAATGATTTACCGCAATTTATCGTTTACCGGTAATTTGAAAAAGACGATAAATCAGAAACCCTACTACATAGGATGTTTAATTGCAAAGAAGCTTCAAAAAAGAAGAAACAAACAAATAAATAATAAAAGAGGTCAAAGTCATCAGCCAAATATAAGTACCACTCAAAAAATATCAAAAGAATGCATTCATACGGAGAACAACAACGTGACGACAATGCTGCAGAATATATTAAACATGGTTAGTATATTATCGCTTATAATGGACAAAATGGAAATATTTGACCCGTACTCTAAAGGATATAATCAAACATCATGACACAGCGCGAATTAAGAATAGCTACATGGAATGCAAACGGCATTACAAACAAAATACATAAACTAGAAATATTTCTGAATATGCAAAATAGCGACCTATGCTTATTATTCGAAACGCACATGACAAACCAAACGTTCGTAAAACTGAGGGGATATAAGTCATACTTAACAAATCACCCGGACTACCAAGCCAAGGGCGGAAGTGCAATTTTAATTAAAGAAAACATTAATCACCATCTACAACACAGTGTTCAAAGCCAAGAAATACAGATCACAGTATTCTCACAGTATTATCAATTAAAAGTCTAAATATAAGTCCAGTATATATTCCTCCAAAATATAATCTAAAAATACTTGACTACTTAAATATGATTCAATAGCTAGGCGACAGATTTATCATGGGTAGTAACTTTAACGCCAAACATATGGATTGGGGTTCTAGAATCACCTCATCCAAAGGAAAAGAATTTAAGGCTGCTATTGCTGACTCAGGGTGCAATTACCACTCCACAGGTAGACCAACGTACTGGCCCGCAAATCCGAATGAAATACCAGATCTTCTAGATTTGTCTCAAAAAGAGTATCTTATAACTTCATCGAGCTTGAAGACAACTTTGACCACAACTCTCACCACTCAGCAGTTATTCTTATACTAAGTGAACTAATTATGAAAAAGACTATGAATCCAACATTAACAAACAAAACAACAGTTTCGGAGAGCTTCAAAATAGAATTGGAAAGTAAAATAAATCTAAAAATTAAACTACGTACAAAAGCAATTAGACAAGAAAAATTCACAAAACTTATACATATATATATGTAGCCTGGAATAATACAAAACAACTTATTTTAAAAACTAAAGCAATCAATTACCCTAACGAAATCAGATTATTAGTATCGGAAAAAAAAGAGCCAGAAATAGATGGCACACAACAAGAGACGCTACAGACAAAAATATTCTTAATAGCAAATCTCAGCAACTGAAAAGAAAAATAAAAAAAGCTAAAGAACAGTCCATGGCAACTTATCTAGAAAAGCTATCAGCAGACAAAAAAACCAATTACTTATTATGGAAACCCACGAAAAACCATTCCACCCATCAGAAAAAAGGACGGTAAGTGGGCTAAAAATAATAAACAAAAGGCGGAAGTATTGGCGGACCAACTCGCGGACATTTTAAGTCAAACGACAGTAACTTGCCTGAAGAATTGGTAAATAACGATAATGAGAAAATTAACCTAATATCTAAACAGATGTAATTAAAAATTGCTTTAACAAAAAAAAAGCGCCTCGATTCGATTTAATTACTCCGGAGATAATCAATCAACTTCCCAAAAAAGGTATTAAACTAATTACAAATCTAAGAAATGCTACTTTCAGACTTAAACACCTACCCGGTACATGGAAAACAGCCGAAGTTATTATGCTGCATAAGCCAGGTAAACCGCCTAATGAAAGTACTTCGTATAGACGAAGTACTTTCATTAGGCGGTTTACCTAATGAAAGAGAGATTTTCTAACAATTATATCGAAGTTGATTGAAAAACTATTTCTTAGACAGATAAAACCAATAATAGAAAGCAAAAAACTAATTCCGAACTTTCAATTCGGATTCAGGAAAAACATTCCACAATTGACCAGGTTCTTATAATTGAAAAGGCTATTGAAAACAAAAACAGCCCTGGCCTACATCTAGGAATATTGCTCTGCCATATTCCTAGATGTAGGCCAGGGCTTTGATAAGGTCTGGCATGACGGTCTCATTCATAAATTAAACAAAATGCTACCAAAACATCACGTATGGTTCCTATCATCGTATCTAACAAATAGATTTTTTCGCGCCAAATTTGCAGATGAATATTCGGATCTTATGGACATTAACGCAGGGGTTCCACAGGGTAGTATCCTCGGACCAATTCTATATATACTATTCACAAGTGACCTTCCAGTGCCAGACAGCATTCTAATTGCAACATTCGCCGACGACACTTCCATGTTGACAACACACTCAAACCTGAGTGTAGCAACAAACAAGTTAAAAAATGCAAACAACTGTATTCAGGAATGGACCAAAAAATGGAATTTAAAAATAAATGACTCGAAATCAGTCCATATAAATTTCATGAACAAAATTCTTTTGATATTTTTTGAGCGAAATACTTAGGAATGACTCTCGACTCAAACTTTAAATTGAAAGAACACGTGAAAATGAAGAAAAGTGAACTAGACCTCAAATACAGAAATATCTACTGGTTAATCGGTAGGAATTCTAATCTTACATTAAGAAATAAAATACTCATATACAATCAAATTTTAAAACATGTATGGTTGTATGGAGTCCAACTATGGGGCTGCGCCAAGCAGTGCCATATTCAGATAATCCAAAGATTTCAAAATAAAGTTCTACGCAATATTGTCAACGCGCCCTGGTACATCCGTAACAAAGATTTACATAGGGACCTCAAAATTAATAAAGTAGAAGAAGAAATCAGAAGATTTGCCGCAAAACATCAGCAAAGATTGCGGGAACACGTCAACGCAGAAGCGAAAAAACTACTTGACCACGAAAATCTTACCAGAAGGCTGAAAAGGAAAAAACCTTTTGAACTGGTTTAAAATATCGTGCATCAACATCTCAGCATAGATTTGAAAACAAACAAACAAATTAATCAGCAACCCATTGGGGAAACTAAAAATTCTACAAATTTAGTTTAAGCTTAAAAAAGACAAAAAATCTAATGGTTGGTCTATTCCTGCACGATCAGTTTTAGTACTGACAAAAAAATAACTATTAAAAAATTACATTTGACAGTTTATAAATAAAATTAATCAAATTATGAATATTGTATAGTTATAATTTTATTATTAAAATAAAAATTTTATAAATCAGAACATACTGAAAAATATATTATTTAAGACCATACTTTTTAACATTACAAAATTAATATTTTACACTAAAATATGATTTAAATTTGTTTTAAAGTAAAAAAAATATCCGAATTTAATGTAGTGTAAAGTAAAAAAATCTTCGAATTTAATGTTTTGTTGTTACAAAAATAATATTTTTTCAGTTATGAATTTTATTTCAAAAGTTTTATTTTAAAATTTATGGTATCTTTTTCGCGCTATGGAGTCTCACCTTGTCGTGGTGAAGGGGCTTGAGTAAGGGCCGGCGATCAATTAAGCGATGGCGGGGGGGAGGGGTTATGGTAACATTCTCTGCAGGTCTAACCATGCCGCTAAAGGTAATTGATCAATGATGATACTGAAAACCAAGCAGACTCCGGATGACCTGGAATGACAATGGACAACGTAAAGGATAATTCGCGTGCTGGGATATCAGCATAACAGTCGGAGGAAGTCGTGGTTGCGAACTCCGGGTGTGCGACGGGTGTCAAAGCTTGTGTCGCCAGTAGCCACACAACAAAACTATCGTCTGCAATGGTTGGAGCAGGTTGCAGCGATAGCAATAATACTGTCTCCATAACTGGTATAATGAGCGAGTCAGGTTGTACCAGTAGTCTTGCTACTGGCCAATACGCAGCCGGTCGGATCCTAGACTCAAATCAGGAAAGTGCGAAGTCATCGTTAGGTACGATGGAAGAGTATGAACTTCTCCGATCCCCAAAGGTTGGCGAGGACACTAGGTGGCGTAAGACCCCTAGGTCCAGATCTTCCCGAGAAGGTCGGAAAGTTCTATTGAAATATAAAGCGGCTCTGAAGTACGAGGATACGCTTGGCAAAAAGTCAAACCTCACGTCAAAAGAGAGAGAGGATCTGATCTGGGCAATAGGTATCATAGCGCAAAGCAGGGCCCATTTCGAGAGCAGGAAAGGTTTCAGAGCGCCAGACTCAACCTTCCCCAACAAAATTGAAGAATAAACGAAAGGAGTGCTGCTTGAGAAAAAGAAAAGGCAGAGATCTGCGGACGACCAATCACCCGCAACTCTAAAAAAGCAACGCAGCACCCTTCCACAAAAGAAAACAACGAAACCCGTTCCTGCCAAATACCACCATGGTTATACCACCATGGCAAACCAAGTCAAAAAATATCTGCTAGTATCTCTCATCGACCGCAGTGTCCCACTCGGAAAGATGTCTCTTGCAAGGTGGAAAATCGTGGATATGAGACTACTGGATGAGATGTTTAACCTCATGGAGACTAGTCCTAACCAAGCCTTGCCATCTTTCGATGGAGCAGGCTGGTTAAACGCGGGGTCAAAATGATAAAATGCCGTTGCAAAATGATAAAAGGTCGTTACCAACAAACGCTAGACTGGTGTAAATTGATGGCTCCAAACATCAAAAACACCTGGGACGGCGCAAAACTGGAGATAGTTGACAGGGCGGATATACCTAGTATACCAAAGGCGAAAGTACTGATCCCACAAGTCGTACGGCTGGATAATGCTCTGACATTACTCCAACGTCAAAACCCGTCAATACCGATGAGCAACTGGAAGGTGTTGAAGGTGGATAAGCCAGTAACTCCGGATGGTGGACAGACGTACATCCTACAAATCAAAAAGGATGCGGAGGATATACTCTACCCACGGTTTGGAAAGATGGCCTGGGGTTCTGACAGCGTCTACCTTCGGCTGAAAAAGCGCCGTCCAAATGACAGTAACACCAACACCCTCGAGAAAGGGGAGCTCGAGAAAAACCTAGGTCTTATGGTAAAGGCAACTAACAACATCTCGCTGCACTCTGAAGCTGTGGGCAGTCTGGAAGGCAAGACTGTCGTCAACCCACTGACTCCAGGCCCAACTGTACAGACTGCAACACCACATGATGTTGCGGATGTTGCAGATATTGACGGGAAATATGATATGGCACTAATCCAGGAACCCTGGATCTCTGTCAAAGGAGCAATAAAGGGTTTAGTGTCTCCAACCTACAAACTCGCAAAATGAAGGTAAGAAACGTTCCGCTATTCTAGCAAGGAAGAATCTTAATATCTTTTTAAAATCTCATTACAGCACGGAAGATTTATCTGTGGCATTGTGCGTTCACCGTCGGCTGAACTACTCCTCAACCTGGATAACGGGAAATATGATGTGGCAGTAATCCAGGAACCCTGGATCTTTGCAAATGGAGAAATAAAGGGTTTAGTGTCGCCAACAAACTATTACATTCGCAAAATGAAGGTAAGAAACGTTTCGCTTTTCTAGCAAGCAAGGAAGAATCTAAATATCTTTTTAAAATCTCATTACAGCACGGAAGATTTATCTGTGGCATTGTGCGAGGGTATAAAAGGCCAAGAGCCACTACTGATCGCATCAGCCTACCTGGCCCATGACAGGAACTCCGGACACTAGTGGATGATGCTTCCAAGCAGAAGCGCAAGCTTGTGGTCGGTGGACACATTAACGCTCATCACAGTGTATGGGGCAGCAAAGATGAGAATAATAGAGGTGAGTCCTTCTTAAACTTCATACTTCGCTCTAATTTATCTATAGCAAATCGGGGCGATATGCCTACATATATCGGCCCGACAATTCAAAATGTTCTATCCCTATCACTATATACGGAAACAGATACCTGTGTACCCGACAACTGCCAAGTACTTCATAAACCGTCTCTGTCAGACCACAGGTATATTAGTTTCGAAATCTCCTTCCATAAAAACAATACTCTCAAGCCATACAGAATTCCAACTAGGACAAACTAGGTACTGTGTGCGAAAACGGTAAAGCAAAAACGGCAAGAGTCCAGTAGCTATCTGGAAAACGGAAACTCTGGAAGCTGTTGTATATCTTCTTACAAACGTCCTTACCACAAGCTTTGAAAAAGCATGTCCACTAAGACTCACCCAGAAAAGCACTCCACCGCCTTGGTGTTAACAAAGAACTGAAAGTGAAGCGAGATGTAGTTCACAAGTCTTTTACTCGTGCCAAACGTATCAACGATGCAAGTACGTGGGCAGAGTATAGAGATCACCTCAAAGAATTAAGAAAGGCGAAAAGAGCTAGCTGGAAGAAAATCTGTGGTGACATGGAAAAAACCTCCGAAACAGCCATACTCAAAAAAATCTTAACCAAATCGCCAACACAAACAACACTCTTACGGAATGCTGATGGCAGCTGGACGGAAGATAGCCAGGAAACTCTGGAGACGCTACTGCAAACTCACTTCCCTGGCTGTCTAATCTTAATATCCGGCGGATCGAGTTCCAACCGCAAAAACCGACGGGCTAAATTACAAAAACCGACGGGCTAAATTAAACCGCAAAAACCGACGGGCTAAAGATGGTACAGGTCCTGGTAACGTGGCAACGACTAAGCTAGGCGTTGAGCTCCTTTGACCCAATCAAATCTCCGGGGCCAGAAGGCATAATACCGGTAATGCTTCAAAAAGTAGACAAGCTGGTAATCCCCTAGTTGATGGAGATCTACAAAGGGTGTCTTAGACTTAACCACGTACCCGTGTCTTGGAACGAATCCAAGGTGATTTTCATTCCCAAAGCAGGCAAGATTAGTCACGTTAACCCGAAAGACTACCGGCCTATAAGCTTAACCTCATTCATGCTTAAAACCATGGAAAGAATCCTGGATGTGTACATAAGGGAGAATATCGACCCGACTATACTGTTCAGGTCTCAATACGCATACACGAAGGGTAAATCGGTTGAAACAGCGCTCCACGATGTAGTGTTCGATATTGAAAGTCCCTTCACTACAAGGAATTCACGCTGGGAGCATGCCTGGACATAGAAGGAGTCTTTAACAATGTCACAACGGAGACGATTGTGGAGGCTCTGAAATCAGCCAGTATTAATAAAATGATCAGTGGCCGGATAAATAAATTACTAAATAACAGATCAATAACCGCAGAATGGGGTATTGCCAAGGCAACTAAACTTGTGGTACGGGGCATGCTGATGATATAGTCTTCCTGGCAACAGGTAAATTTCTTAATACAATCGCAGAACCGATACAAAAGGCTTTGGAGAAGATTAGCCTGTGGGCTAAAGCTAGTGGCCTTAAAGTAAACCCATAGAAAAGGTAAATCGTACTATTCTCAAGGAAATAAAAGATTCCGCAATTCAGGGCCCCAAAACTGGACAACGAACAGCTCATAATCGCTAAGTAAGCAAAGTTTGTAGGGATAATTCTGGATAGCAAGCTATACTGGAAATCCAACGTAGTAGAACGCATACGAAAGACAAGTAATGCGTTCTATGCGTGTAAACGTATGTTTGCTAAGACATGGGGTCTAAAAGCCCAACTCACACACTGGATTTACACAGCCATAGTGCGGCCAATCATGCTGTACGGAGTCATGGTATGGTGGACCGCATTAGACAAAAAAACGTGTAGATCCAAGCTAGAAAAGACCCACAGATTGGCGGGACCTCCTCACACTCGCTGAACACCATACTTTCTCTCCCATCCATTGATATATTCTCCAGAAACGCGGCGGCCAAAAGCGCGCTACGTCTCAAGAAGATTAATCAATTTCAAAACAGGAATTTCGGCCACACCAGAATAGGCCTCTCGCTCCAAGATAGGTCTGACTACTTGGTACCCTGCTTCTCTCTAAACCACAAATACAAGATCAGCATACCAACCAGGGATTTCTGGGCAAAGAAAGAGTCGGATCCTATGGATGCGATCGACATATACACTGATGGTTCCAAGATGCATAGGAGAGTGGGTGCTTCAGTCCACTGTCCTGATCTGGATACTAATAATAGCTATAAACTACAAGATAACTGCAGCATCTTTCAAGCGGAGGTTCTCGCAATTCAGAAAGCCACTGAGATTGCATTTTGGTGCGACACAATCAACAAAAACATACACATATATATTGACAGCCAGGCAGCCATTAGGGCTCTAGCCGCTGCTTTTATAAAATCTAGTGGTATCGTTAAGGACGCAGTGTAGTCTATGCGAGGCTTTTCCGCCACTTAAACCTAACCTAACCTTTTCGCGCCATCTCTTTCCACCTTAGACTGTTTTTTCTAGTGCTATCTCGTTTTAGTTTTCTACAAAAGATGACATTTTATCATAATTAATTACTAATAATTTTGGGAGGTTTATTCTTCTCTAAAGACTTGAGTTTCTGTAAGATCGGACCTAGTGGGCTCCGGCGGGAAGTACGGAATGACCATTTTGATTTTGGCAGAAGGTATGAATCTTTTAATGGTACAGACGATAGTGTCACGCAAAATTTTTGCACCAGTCACAGCATTCGGTGGCTCAGGGAGCCTGGGGAGTTCATCGTCATTGAAGTCCTCGAACCTTGGCCAATCGGCTTTGTTTAGGTAGGTACGCTGTTCAGACTTGATGAAGCTATCAGGTTCCTCCACTGTGATCACAATGGGGAGGTGATCAGACCTGAGGGCCGGCTCGGCTATCCTTTGCAAAGTAGTGGGGTACTTATCAAGGTGATGGCGGGTGATCTTGAGCATTGTTTCGTTACTCTGGTGGGAAGTCTTCGTTTATGGTGACAAAATCAGTCAATTTGAATTGTTGCATGGTCTTTTGCTTTGACTTCGGCTACGTAATCGTATGTTCTTTTTACCTTTCAGCATAAAAGCCTATTGTTCGTTAAATATTGTAGGTAGCATATAAAGTATAGTTTCCATTGTGATGAAGTGTGAAGATGTCTACCAGAACGGGGTGCAAAATACAGTATTATGACTTGTTAGATAGAGAGGCGAGCACATTTGCAAAATTTGTAGACGCCAATTTTACGCTCAATTGGACATCTTCATCCCGCAGTACGCTGCATGAAGAAGCCGATTTATGGTTAGTATCTCGGAATAAATATTTCCTATAAAAAGATGTGAATGTCAAAATTAAATTTTTTTTAAAAAAATCTTTAAAAAAAAAAAAAAAATTTTTTAAAACTATTATAAACCTCGGAGGTTTATAATAGTTACCAAGTTACCATTATTTATGCTAACGTTTGACAATTCGGAAGATATTAAAAAAATCTATGAGATACAATTTCTGAACCACATAGAAGTGAAAATTCAAGCACTGAGAACCAACAAGGTAATACCTCAATGTAAAAGATGCCAAAGATTTTGCCATACATTAAAATACTGCCAAAGAGAACCATGTTGTGTTAAATGCGCGGGTAAGCAACTAAAAATTGATTGTATGAAAAGTAAACATATGCCACCAAAATGTTTCAACTGCGCAGAGCCGCATCCTGCAAACTACACACGATGTTTAATTGCAAAAGAGCTTCAAAAAAGAAGAAACAAACAAATAAATAATAAAAGAGGTCTAAGTCATCAGCCAAATATAAGTACCACTTAAAAAATATCAAAAGAAGTATCTTTTGTACAAGTAGTAAGAAATAATATACAATAATGCAATCATACGGAGAACAACAACGTGACGACAATTGCTGCAGAATATATTAAACATGGTTAGTACATTATCGCTTAGAATGGACAAAATGGAAACATTTGACCCATACTCTAAAGGATATAATCAACTCTCATGACACAGCACGAATTAAGAATAGCTACATGGAATGCAAACGGCATTACAAACAAAATACAAGAACTAGAAATATATCTGAACATACAAAATATCGACCTATGCTTATTGTTCGAAACGCCCATGACAAACCAAACTTTCGTAAAACTGACGGGATATAATTCATACTTAAGAAATCACCCGGACTACCAAGCCAAAGGCGGAACTGCAATTTTAATTAAAGAAAACATTAATCACCAACTACAACACAGCGTTTAAAGCCAAGAAATACAGCTCACAGTATTATCAATTACAACAAAAAAGCAAAGTCCAAATATAGGTGCAGTATACATTCGTCCAAGATATAACCTAAAAAAACTTGACTACTTAAATATTATTCAAAAACTAGGCGACAGATTTATCATGGGTGGCGACTTTAACGCCAAACATATGGATTGGGGTTCTAAAATCAGCTCAACCAAAGGTAAAGAATTTAAGGCTGCTATTGCTGACTCAGGGGCAATTACCACTCCACAGGTAGACCAACGTACTGGCCCGCAGATCCGAATGAAATACCAGCTCTTCTAGATTTTTTCGTCTAAAAAAGAGTATCTTCTAAGTTCATCGAGCTTGAAGACAACTTTGACCACAACTCTGACCACTCAGCAGTTATTGTTATACTAAGTGAACATGAAATCATGAAAAAGACTATGAATCCAACATTAACAAACAAAACAACAGTTTGGGAGAGCTTCAAAATAGAATTGGAAAGTAAAATAAATCTTAAAATTAAACTACGTACAAAAGAGCAATTAGATAAGAAAAGTTCACAAAACTTATACAAAGTGTAGCCTGGAATAATACAAAACAACCTATTTTAATAACTAAAGCAATCAATTATCCTAACGAAATCAGATTATTAGTATCGGAGAAAAGAAGAGCCAGAAATAGATGGCACACAACAAGAGACGCTTCAGACAAAAATATTCTTAATAGCAAATCTCAGCAACTGAAAAGAAAAATAAAAAAAGCTAAAGAACAGTCCATGGCAACTTATCTAAAAAAGCTATCAGCAGACAAAAAAAACCAATTACTTATTATGGAAAGCCACGAAAAACCTCAAAAAACCGATAACACAAAATCCCCCCATCAGAAAAAAGGACGGTAAGTGGGCTAAAAGTAATAAACAAAAGGCGGAAGTATTTGCTGACCATCTCGCCGACATTTTAAAGTCAAACGACAGTTATAACAACTTGCCTGAAGAATTGGTAAATAACGATAAGGAGAAAATTATCCTAATATCTAAATATGAAGTAACAGATGTAATTAAAAATTGCTTTAACAAAAAAAAACGCCTCGATTCGATTTAATTACTCCAGAGATCAATCAACTTCCCAAAAAAAGTATTAAACTACTACTTACAATTTTTATAAATGCTACTTTCAGACTTAAACACATATAGGCTTGTACGTATTTTATACGTACAGTACGTATTTTCTGTCATTGTATTTCGAATGTGCGTATTATTAAAAATTTTAAAATACGTACCAAAATGTACGTATTTTCAGCAATATGCCAAACAAAATTACATTCTATATTTAATTTTAATTTTTAGCTTAGCAACACTGACACAATGAACGCAACCCATATTTTAAAATACATAAAATTGATATTATCAAATAAATATATCCATAATACCTGACCCTGCAACAAAATGTAATATCGTAATTTGAAAATGGCATCATAGTTTGATTACAGCCGGCTTTGTGATGTGAATAGAATGGCATGTAAAAAAGTTTTCGAACTTATTTGAATAAGTATAATGTTTTTAAGTATATTTTATTTACATAATTTGAATTCAAAATTATTATAAAAGTTTGCTATACATCATTTATTAAATTTAAACTGTTAAATAAAGAGAGAAGGTAAGTAAATTGCATTTTGTTTATTGCTGTATTAAAATTTGAGTGAAAATAAACTATTGAAATTATAAATTGAAAAGGATAGATACCCAAAATAAAATAGCTCAAAATGGAATGGAATCTGAAGAAGAATACAATACTGAAGATGAAATTGAAAATACAAATTGTGGATCCAAAAACAAGAAAAGGATAAGTCGTGGGAATAATCGGTTTAATGTTGAATGGGTAAAGCAACATTCTTGGTTAGTACAAATCGTAGGAAAAGAAAATTCCGTCATAGGTACTCATTGTAAGTTCGAAATAAGTATTGCTCAATCAGAAATTAGGGATGTAAAAACCCATATGCAAACTAAAAAACATCTAACAAACATCAAAATTTATGCAAGTAGCAACAGACTTACATCTTTTTTTTCAACTAATAACTCGGCGTCATCAACTTCATCATCAAAAAATATAATAGCAGCAGAAGCAGCCTTTACTTACCACACAATTAAACATTCACATAACTTAAATTCCGCAAATTGCACTAGTGCATTATACCATACACTTTTTCCGGATTCAACCATTGCATCTAACTTTTCTTGTGCACGGACTAAATGCTCGAACATAGTGTCAAACGTTCTAGCAAAGGACTGTTAAAATTCTATTATCTCTGAAATAAAAACAAATAACATTCCATATTCTATTGCAACAGATGCATCGAATAAGGGCAACATCAAAATGTTTCTTTTGGTGTTGCGTTACTTTATAAAAGAGATAGGTGTACAAACAAAAATTCTGAATTTTTTTGATAGTCCTAGCGAAACATCTACAAATTTGCAAAAAATTTAGTTTGTCGACTTGAAAAAGCTGGTTTAGATCCGCAAATTATAATTAGTTACAGCGCAGACAATGCCAGCGTTAATTTTGGATCACATCAAAGTGTGTATACTGAGTTAGCAAAAATTAATCCAAAATTATTACACGGAAGGTGTTTATGCCACATGTTGGCAAATTCAATAACAAATTGCCTTAAGTTCGATTAAGAATTTATAATTGTAAAAATTTACAATGAATTTAGCTGCCACACAAAACGAAATCATAGGCTGATTGAATTTTACGAGTTCTGTGATGTAGAGTATAGTGAAATGTTGCGCCATGTTTCAACACGTTGGCTTTCTTTGATTCCAGCTATCGATAGATTAGACAAAAACTTTAAACCAATAAAATCATATTTTCTTTCTAAATCGGGTTCACCTCCAGTACTATTAAATTTTCTAAACAATGAGTTAGCTGAAGCATATTTAGGATTGGTGCCTAATATTGGGTCATGTATACAAAATACAATTTTGAAATTGGAGCGGGATGGCCCAGTCGTAATTGAAATGTATGATTTGCTTCTAAATTTAAAAAAAAAAAAAATGAAATTTTAAAGGAACATTTTTATGGAGTAATAGGTAAACAAATACTTTTATAAAAAAGAGCATCTCCCTTTATACAAGCAATAATAGACAAACGTTTTGATTTTAATAATAATAAATATAAATCACTTCGATTTTTTAAATTGGAGAAGATACCGTCTTTTGACGAACTCCTAAATATAATTAATCTATTTCCTATAGAACATGTTAATATCGATGCACTATTCGAAGAATTTATATGTATGAAAGAAATGATTACAGATTTGCAAATGTTAACTTATGAAGAAAAATGGAAAAAAAATTTAATATCGCATAAGTGTTCAAACATGGAAAAAATTGTGCAGTTTATCTTTGCTCTACCACATTCAAACGCAATGTGCGAAAGATTTTTTAGTTTACTATTCCATGCTTGGAGAGCTGAGAGAAGTCGTCTAATAATGAAAAATATTGAGGCTGAAATTCTTGTCAAACATAATTATAAAATGACATAGGGACCTGATAATTAATAAAGTAGAAGAAGAAATCAGAAGATTTGCCGCAAAACATCAGCAAAGATTGCGAGAACACGTCAACGCAGAAGCGAAAAAACTACTTGACCACGAAAATCGTGGCTCGGCTACCCAGGACACTTTGCAAAGTAGCGGGGTACTTATCAAGGTGATGGTGGGTGAGCTTGAGCATTGTTTCGTTACTCTGGTGGGAAAGTCTTCGTTTATGGTGACAAAATCAGTCAATTCGAATTGTTGCATGGTCTTTTGCTTTGACTTCGGCTACGTAATCGTATGTTCTTTTTACTTTTCAGCATAAAAGCCTATTGTTCGTTAAATATGGGGAATATATTTCAGCACGTCAAATTAGGTATACGGAGCGACAATTATTTCACTGCAGAATATGTACTCAACCCGGCAATTTCAGAATTTTGTGCGACAACTTCTCCACGGCAAAATATGTACACAGCCCGAGAAATCAGGAATTCTGCACGACAATTTTTACTTTCTTTAACATTTTTTTAAATTTTGATTTAGAACTGGAATAGTGCAATTATCATCTAAAATTTTTCAATTATCATCTAAGCCTCGAAGTAGGAAAACATTATGATTATGATGTTGATTTTCTGTTGAATATAGTGTTACAGTCATATCAGTAGAATGATATAATAAATACATTGCAACAGGACATTCATTTTTTCTGTATTCTCCATGTTTACATCTATATTCAACCCTTTCGCCATCTAAGGTGTGTTTTCTAGAAGTTTTCTTCCATATCAGTTCTTTTTTAATATATAATTCAGCCTCTGACGCTTCTTTAAAATGTTTTAATTGTATCCAGGTACGCGCTTTTCCTCGAGTTTTCTTTTCTTGAATTTTCTTTATCTGCATCTTCATAGTCTTCAAGAAATATTATTCCTTCTTCCATTATACTACAAGAACAAGGGTAAATAGTGAAAATTTTATGTAGTATATTAACGTAAATTAGTATATTTATTTAATATTAGTATATGTATGTATTTACCTGACTAACCAAATCTACATACAGCTAAAAATATAATTGATGCTCTAATACAGTTTTAAGCACACATAATACAATATTATAAAACCACTATTTGTATTATAACCGTTCATTTAAACTGTCGTTAAAATATATATTTTGCTGCTCATTTACGCTTTTGGTCGCTATACTACACATTTTGTCGTTACTGAAATATTATGTTGTTCAATTACACAAACTGCAGTTAGTTTTTTTTTTTATCTGTGTGCATACATAATTTGTCGTTGAAAACCCAAAATTTGAAAATTTGTCGTTGAAAACCCGAAAAATGTAAGCCGTTAAATATTGTGGATAGCCTATAAAGTATAGTTTTCATTGTGATGAAATGTGAAGATGCTACCAGAACGCGGTGTAAATACAGTTTTATGACTTGTATGATAGAGAGGCAAGCACATTTGCAAAATTTTGTAGACGTCCATTTTATGCTGAATTCGATATCTTCATCCCGCAACACACTGCATGAAGACGCCGGATTTATGGTTAGTATCTCGGGATACATATTTCCTATAAAAAAATGTCAATGCCAAATTATTCTTTATGTCATGGAAATTTTTTTTTAAATAACTATTATAAACCCCGGAGGTTTATAATAGTTACCAAACTACCATTATTTATGCTAACGTTTGACAATTCGGAAGATATTAAAAATCTATGAGATAAAATTTCTGAACCACATAAAAGTGAAAATTGAAGCACTGAGAACCAACAAGGTAATAGCTCAATGTAAAAGATGCCAAAGATTTTCCCATACACTAAAATACTGCCAAAGAGACCCATGTTGTGTTAAATGTGCGGGTAAGCATCTAACAATTGATTGTATGAAAAGTAAACATATGCCACCAAAATGTTTCAACTGCGCAGAGCCGCATCCTGCAAACTACAGACGATGTTTAATTGCAAAAGAGCTTCAAAAAAGAAGAAACAAACAAATACATAATAAAAGAGGTCTAAGTCATCAGCCAAATATAAGTACCTCTCAAAAAATATCAAAAGAAGTATCTTCTGCACAAGTAGTAAGAAATAATATACAAGAATGCAATCATAAGGAGAACAACAACGTGACGACAATGCTGCAGAATATAATAAACATGGATAGTACATTATCGCTTAGAATGGACAAAATGGAAACATTTGATACCGTACTCTAAAGGATATATAATCAAATCTCATGACACAGCGCGAATTAAGAATAGCTACATGGAATGCAAACGGCATTACAAACAAAATACATGAACTAGAAATATTTCTGAATATGCAAAATAGCGACCTATGCTTATTATCCGAAACGCACATGACGAACTAAACGTTCGTAAAACTGAGGGGATATAAGTCATACTTAACAAATCACCCGGACAACCAAGCCAAGGGCGGAAATGCAATTTTAATTAAAGAAAACATTAATCACCATCTACAATACAGCGTGCAAAGCCAAGAAATACAGCTCACAGTATTATCAATTAAAACAAAAAAGCAAAGTCCAAATATAAGTCCAGTATACATTCCTCCAAGATATAACCTAAAAATACTTGACTACTTAAATATGATTCAATAGCTAGGCGACAGATTTATCATGGGTAGTGGACTTTAACGCCAAACATATGGATTGGGGTTCTAAAATCAGCTCAACCAAAGGTAAAGAATTTAAGGCTGCTATTGCTGACTCAGGGTGCAACTACCACTCCACAGGTAGACCAACGTACTGGTTCTCAGATCCGAATGAAATACGAGATCTTATAAATTTTTTCGTCTCAAAAAGAGTATCTTCTAACTTCATCGAGCTTGAAGACAACTTTGACCTTAACTCTGACCACTCAGCAGTTATTCTTATACTAAGTGAACTAATCATGAAAAGGACTATGAATCCAACATTAACAAACAAAACAACAGTTTGGGAGAGCTTCAAAATAGAATTGGAAAGTAAAATAAATCTAAAAATTAAACTACGTACAAAAGAGCTATTAGACGAGAAAAAATAACAAAACTTATACAAAGTGTAGCCTGGAATAATACAAAACAATTTATTATAATAACTAAAGCAATCATTTATCCTAACGAAATCAGATTATTATTATCGGAGAAAAAAAGAGCCAGAAATAGATGGCAACAGGAGACGCTTCAGACAAAAATATTCTTAATAGCAAATCTCAGCAACTGAAAAGAAAAAGAAAAAAAGCTAAAGAACAGTCCATGGCAACTTATCTAAAAAAGCTATCAGCAGACAAAAAAACCAATTACATATTATGGAAAGCCACGAAACACCTCAAAAAACCCATAACGCGAATTCCACCCATCAGAAAAAAGGACGGTAAGTGGGCTAAAAATAATAAACAAAAGGCGGAAGTATTTGCTGACCACCTCGCCGACATTTTAAAGTCAAACGACAGTTATAATAACTTGCCTGAAGAATTGGTAAATAACGATAAGGAGCAATTTAACCTAATATCTCAATATGAAGTAACAGATGTAATTAAAAATTGCTTTAACAAAAAAAAACCCTGGATTCGATTTAATTACTCCAGAGATACTCAATCAACTTCCCAAAAAAAGTATTAAACTACTTACAATTTTTATAAATGTTACTTTCAGACTGTTTTCCCGGTATATGGAAAACAGTCGAAGTCATTGTGCTGCATAAGCCAAGTAAACAGCCTAATGAAAGTACTTCATATAGACGAAGTACTTTCATTAGGCGGTTTAACTAATGAAAGAGAGATTTTCTACCAATTATATCGAAGTTGATTGAAAAACTATTTCTTAGACAGATAAAACCAGTAATAGAAAGAAAAAAGCTAATTCCAAACTTTCAATTCGGATTCAGGGAAAAACATTCCACAATTGACCAGGTTCATAGAATTACAGATATAATTGAAAAGGCTATTGAAGAAAAAAAATTTTGCTCTGCCATATTCCTAGATGTAGCCCAGGCCTTTAATAAGGTCTGGCATGACGGTCTCATTCATAAATTAAACAAAATGCTACCAAAACATCACGGAGAGTTCCTGTCATCGTATCTAACAAATAGATTTTTTCGCGTCAAATTTGAAGATGAATATTCGGATCTTATGGACATTAACGCAGGGGTTCCACAGGGTAGCATCCTCGGACCAATTCTATCAATACTATTCACAAGTGACGTTCCAGTGCCAGACAGCGTTCTGGCACTGGCATTGCAACATTCGCCGACGACACTTCCATGTTGACAACACACTCAAACCTGAGTGTAGCAACAAACAAGTTACAAAATGCAAACAATTGTATTCAGGAATGGACCAAAGAATGGAATTTAAAAATAAATGACTCGAAATCAGTCCATATAAATTTCACGAACAAAATAGTTAACCAAAGCTTACCAGTTTACTTTAATGGTAATGTAGTGCCATACGGGAACACAGCGAAATACTTAGGAATGGCTCTCGACTCAAAGTTAAAATTGAAAGAACACGTGAAAATGAAGAAAAGTGAACTTTAACCTCAAATACAGAAATATCTACTGGTTAATTGGTAGAAATTCTTATCTTACTTTAAGAAATAAAATACTCATGTACAATCAAATTTGAAAACCTGTATGGTTGTACGGAGTCCAACAATGGGGCTGCGCCAAGCAGTGACATATTGAGATAATCCAAACATTTTAAAATAAAGTTGTACGCAATATGGTCAACGCGCGCTGGTACGTCCGTAGCAACGATCTACATAGGGACCTGAAAATTAATAAAGTAGAAGAAATCAGAAGATTTGCCGCAAAACATCAGCAAAGATTGCGAGAACACGTCAACGCAGAAGCGAAAAAACTACTTGACCACGAAAATCTTACCAGAAGGCTGAAAAGGAAAAAACCTTTTGAACTCGTTTAAAACATCGTGCATCAACATCTCAGCACAGATTTGAAAACAAATCAACAAATTAATCAACAAATTAAATTTTTGGCAACCCATTGGGGAAACTAAAAATTCTATAAATTTAGTTTAAGCTTAAAAAAGACAAAAAATCTAATGGTTGGTCTATTCCTGCAGGACCAGTTTTAGGACTGAAAAAAAAAAATAACTATTAAAAAATTACATTTGACAATTTATAAATAAAATTAATCAAGTTCTGAATATTGTATAGTTATAATTTTATTGTTGAAATAGAAATTTTATAAATCAGAACATACTGAAAAATATATTATTTTAGACCATACTTTTTTAACATTACAAAATTAATATTTTACATTAAAATATGATTTAAATTTGGTTTTTTTTTTAAAAAAATCTCCGAATTTAATATTTTGTTATTAAATAAAAAATATTTATGTGAAAAGAAATTTTATGTGAAAAGTTTTACTTTAAAATTTATGGTATCTTTTTCGCGCTGTCTCTTTTCACCTTAGACTTTCTTTTCTAGTGTTATCTTAGTTTTCTACAACAGATGACATTTTATCATAACGAAAATACCCTCATAACCATTGAAATAATACTTAAACCTTTTGCAACATATCAATGTCCTTTTAAAGGAATTACAATTTTTAATACCAGATGATATTCGGCAGGAAATATTGTTAATTGTGCTGCTTGAGTAATATATATGTACATATATTTATATAAATACTGTGTCGTTATTCTAGATGTTAATATACATTTATTTAATTTATGTACGTATTTATTTATTTTTGTGTAATATTGCCAGCATCTAAGCAGAAAGGGTGTAGTTGATATTGATATAAATGATTCAAAATAGATATTACCGTAGGCTGCGATTTTCTACTTCTAGAAACTGAAAATTAATTAACGCTAAATATTTATTAATTTCCATTTTAAATATTAAAGATATCTCATTATTAGTAATGTAAGCATAACATTGTCAGATTCATAGAGCGATCGCCCCACCATCCTACCTAGCATTTACACTGAATGCAATTACTTCCTTTTTTCAATAAGAAAAGGACGTAATTTTCCATTAAACTATAGCAATTAAAAAAATGTAATTCATTTTATCATATTTGTGCTGTATTTAATATATTTGAACGTCAAAAATGAAATCCGAATCAGAAATCCATGTGTGATTTCGAAACTCGGAATTTTGTTTAAAATTAACATTCATTCTGGCAACGGTTTCACACAGTATAATCTGTCATCATTGCATTTGACTTTTTATTCTTATATATTTAACTTCTTATTTTATTCTTATATAAAAATGTGCTACATATAGATTTCAAAAACATTTTTTTTTTTTTTTTTTTTTTTTGGGGAACGCAAGAGAGCACTGCGACCTTCAGATCTATTGTGCGTTTACTGCCCCTTTCTCCCTAGTCCATATTAAGAGAACGATAGAACCTTAATATGGATTCGGGAGCCATATTGGCGAGTTCATCTGTTGTGAGAATACCCTTTCCTAGATGATTGAGTCTTCTTCTTGCAGCTGCTTCGCAGTAGCATAGAAGGTGTTCCGTTGTTTCCCTGTCATTGTGACAGAGGCGACAACTGTCCTCCTCAGCCAGTCCCATTTTCTTGAGGTGGTAGAGTACAGGGCTATGCCCAGTTATGAGACCTATTAAGGTACGAATGTCCTTTTTGCTGAGGTTTAATAGTTTATCCACCTTGATCCTATTTGGTGTGATAAGTTTCTTGGATATCGTGAGTTTAGGGAGTTTTCCCCCAGTAGAGCCTATCCTCTTGCTCTATCCATCTGTTGAGTACAAATTTGGAGTGTCCTCTTGGTTTGCCGCAGAATGGTTCTGGTCCAATTAGTTTTGTTTTTGAACCATTTTTGGCAAGGCGGTCTGCCTCTTCATTTCCAGCGACTCCTATGTGACCTGGCACCCACATTAAGGTAACACAGTTCCTCTTTGCCAGGGTGATGAGTTTTTGGAGACATTCCCAGACCAGCATTGACTCCTGCCTGTGGGAGACTAGAGCTTTGAGAACAGCTTGACTGTCTGAAAGAATGTAAATTGTTTTATTTCGCAAGAAATACAGCTCACAGTATTATCAATTAAAACAAAAAAGCAAAGTCCAAATATAAGTCCAGTATACATTCCTCCAAGATATAACCTAAAAATACTTGACTACTTAAATATGATTCAATAGCTAGGCGACAGATTTATCATGGGTAGTGGACTTTAACGCCAAACATATGGATTGGGGTTCTAAAATCAGCTCAACCAAAGGTAAAGAATTTAAGGCTGCTATTGCTGACTCAGGGTGCAACTACCACTCCACAGGTAGACCAACGTACTGGTTCTCAGATCCGAATGAAATACGAGATCTTATAAATTTTTTCGTCTCAAAAAGAGTATCTTCTAACTTCATCGAGCTTGAAGACAACTTTGACCTTAACTCTGACCACTCAGCAGTTATTCTTATACTAAGTGAACTAATCATGAAAAGGACTATGAATCCAACATTAACAAACAAAACAACAGTTTGGGAGAGCTTCAAAATAGAATTGGAAAGTAAAATAAATCTAAAAATTAAACTACGTACAAAAGAGCTATTAGACGAGAAAAAATAACAAAACTTATACAAAGTGTAGCCTGGAATAATACAAAACAATTTATTATAATAACTAAAGCAATCATTTATCCTAACGAAATCAGATTATTATTATCGGAGAAAAAAAGAGCCAGAAATAGATGGCAACAGGAGACGCTTCAGACAAAAATATTCTTAATAGCAAATCTCAGCAACTGAAAAGAAAAAGAAAAAAAGCTAAAGAACAGTCCATGGCAACTTATCTAAAAAAGCTATCAGCAGACAAAAAAACCAATTACATATTATGGAAAGCCACGAAACACCTCAAAAAACCCATAACGCGAATTCCACCCATCAGAAAAAAGGACGGTAAGTGGGCTAAAAATAATAAACAAAAGGCGGAAGTATTTGCTGACCACCTCGCCAACATTTTAAAGTCAAACGACAGTTATAATAACTTGCCTGAAGAATTGGTAAATAACGATAAGGAGCAATTTAACCTAATATCTCAATATGAAGTAACAGATGTAATTAAAAATTGCTTTAACAAAAAAAAAACCCTGGATTCGATTTAATTACTCCAGAGATACTCAATCAACTTCCCAAAAAAAGTATTAAACTACTTACAATTTTTATAAATGTTACTTTCAGACTGTTTTCCCGGTATATGGAAAACAGTCGAAGTCATTGTGCTGCATAAGCCAAGTAAACAGCCTAATGAAAGTACTTCATATAGACGAAGTACTTTCATTAGGCGGTTTAACTAATGAAAGAGAGATTTTCTACCAATTATATCGAAGTTGATTGAAAAACTATTTCTTAGACAGATAAAACCAGTAATAGAAAGAAAAAAGCTAATTCCAAACTTTCAATTCGGATTCAGGGAAAAACATTCCACAATTGACCAGGTTCATAGAATTACAGATATAATTGAAAAGGCTATTGAAGAAAAAAAATTTTGCTCTGCCATATTCCTAGATGTAGCCCAGGCCTTTAATAAGGTCTGGCATGACGGTCTCATTCATAAATTAAACAAAATGCTACCAAAACATCACGGAGAGTTCCTGTCATCGTATCTAACAAATAGATTTTTTCGCGTCAAATTTGAAGATGAATATTCGGATCTTATGGACATTAACGCAGGGGTTCCACAGGGTAGCATCCTCGGACCAATTCTATCAATACTATTCACAAGTGACGTTCCAGTGCCAGACAGCGTTCTGGCACTGGCATTGCAACATTCGCCGACGACACTTCCATGTTGACAACACACTCAAACCTGAGTGTAGCAACAAACAAGTTACAAAATGCAAACAATTGTATTCAGGAATGGACCAAAGAATGGAATTTAAAAATAAATGACTCGAAATCAGTCCATATAAATTTCACGAACAAAATAGTTAACCAAAGCTTACCAGTTTACTTTAATGGTAATGTAGTGCCATACGGGAACACAGCGAAATACTTAGGAATGGCTCTCGACTCAAAGTTAAAATTGAAAGAACACGTGAAAATGAAGAAAAGTGAACTTTAACCTCAAATACAGAAATATCTACTGGTTAATTGGTAGAAATTCTTATCTTACTTTAAGAAATAAAATACTCATGTACAATCAAATTTGAAAACCTGTATGGTTGTACGGAGTCCAACAATGGGGCTGCGCCAAGCAGTGACATATTGAGATAATCCAAACATTTTAAAATAAAGTTGTACGCAATATGGTCAACGCGCGCTGGTACGTCCGTAGCAACGATCTACATAGGGACCTGAAAATTAATAAAGTAGAAGAAATCAGAAGATTTGCCGCAAAACATCAGCAAAGATTGCGAGAACACGTCAACGCAGAAGCGAAAAAACTACTTGACCACGAAAATCTTACCAGAAGGCTGAAAAGGAAAAAACCTTTTGAACTCGTTTAAAACATCGTGCATCAACATCTCAGCACAGATTTGAAAACAAATCAACAAATTAATCAACAAATTAAATTTTTGGCAACCCATTGGGGAAACTAAAAATTCTATAAATTTAGTTTAAGCTTAAAAAAGACAAAAAATCTAATGGTTGGTCTATTCCTGCAGGACCAGTTTTAGGACTGAAAAAAAAAAATAACTATTAAAAAATTACATTTGACAATTTATAAATAAAATTAATCAAGTTCTGAATATTGTATAGTTATAATTTTATTGTTGAAATAGAAATTTTATAAATCAGAACATACTGAAAAATATATTATTTTAGACCATACTTTTTTAACATTACAAAATTAATATTTTACATTAAAATATGATTTAAATTTGGTTTTTTTTTTAAAAAAATCTCCGAATTTAATATTTTGTTATTAAATAAAAAATATTTATGTGAAAAGAAATTTTATGTGAAAAGTTTTACTTTAAAATTTATGGTATCTTTTTCGCGCTGTCTCTTTTCACCTTAGACTTTCTTTTCTAGTGTTATCTTAGTTTTCTACAACAGATGACATTTTATCATAACGAAAATACCCTCATAACCATTGAAATAATACTTAAACCTTTTGCAACATATCAATGTCCTTTTAAAGGAATTACAATTTTTAATACCAGATGATATTCGGCAGGAAATATTGTTAATTGTGCTGCTTGAGTAATATATATGTACATATATTTATATAAATACTGTGTCGTTATTCTAGATGTTAATATACATTTATTTAATTTATGTACGTATTTATTTATTTTTGTGTAATATTGCCAGCATCTAAGCAGAAAGGGTGTAGTTGATATTGATATAAATGATTCAAAATAGATATTACCGTAGGCTGCGATTTTCTACTTCTAGAAACTGAAAATTAATTAACGCTAAATATTTATTAATTTCCATTTTAAATATTAAAGATATCTCATTATTAGTAATGTAAGCATAACATTGTCAGATTCATAGAGCGATCGCCCCACCATCCTACCTAGCATTTACACTGAATGCAATTACTTCCTTTTTTCAATAAGAAAAGGACGTAATTTTCCATTAAACTATAGCAATTAAAAAAATGTAATTCATTTTATCATATTTGTGCTGTATTTAATATATTTGAACGTCAAAAATGAAATCCGAATCAGAAATCCATGTGTGATTTCGAAACTCGGAATTTTGTTTAAAATTAACATTCATTCTGGCAACGGTTTCACACAGTATAATCTGTCATCATTGCATTTGACTTTTTATTCTTATATATTTAACTTCTTATTTTATTCTTATATAAAAATGTGCTACATATAGATTTCAAAAACATTTTTTTTTTTTTTTTTTTTTTTTTGGGGAACGCAAGAGAGCACTGCGACCTTCAGATCTATTGTGCGTTTACTGCCCCTTTCTCCCTAGTCCATATTAAGAGAACGATAGAACCTTAATATGGATTCGGGAGCCATATTGGCGAGTTCATCTGTTGTGAGAATACCCTTTCCTAGATGATTGAGTCTTCTTCTTGCAGCTGCTTCGCAGTAGCATAGAAGGTGTTCCGTTGTTTCCCTGTCATTGTGACAGAGGCGACAACTGTCCTCCTCAGCCAGTCCCATTTTCTTGAGGTGGTAGAGTACAGGGCTATGCCCAGTTATGAGACCTATTAAGGTACGAATGTCCTTTTTGCTGAGGTTTAATAGTTTATCCACCTTGATCCTATTTGGTGTGATAAGTTTCTTGGATATCGTGAGTTTAGGGAGTTTTCCCCCAGTAGAGCCTATCCTCTTGCTCTATCCATCTGTTGAGTACAAATTTGGAGTGTCCTCTTGGTTTGCCGCAGAATGGTTCTGGTCCAATTAGTTTTGTTTTTGAACCATTTTTGGCAAGGCGGTCTGCCTCTTCATTTCCAGCGACTCCTATGTGACCTGGCACCCACATTAAGGTAACACAGTTCCTCTTTGCCAGGGTGATGAGTTTTTGGAGACATTCCCAGACCAGCATTGACTCCTGCCTGTGGGAGACTAGAGCTTTGAGAACAGCTTGACTGTCTGAAAGAATGTAAATTGTTTTATTTCGCTGCGCTATCCTGAGATTCTCTTGGACACACAGATCTACCGCGATCAGTTCGGCTTGAAAGATTGTGGCTTCTTTACCGAGTGGTAGGGATGCAGAGAAGTTTGGACCTTTGATCCCGGCACCCGTACCCTCTGTGGTTCGGGAACCGTCCGTGAACCAAACGGACGCATCCGATTCTAATTCAGGAAGCCTTGATTGCCAGTCACTGCGTTCACTGATTACGACTTTGAAAGGGAAATCAAAGTTGTAAGTGGTCGGCATTACATCCGATAAAATTGAGGTTAGTTCCTTTATTTTGGGATTATTCAGGAGCTGAAGATGTTCTTTAAGGTCTCCTGAGTAATAATTCTTTCCCTTCTGAATGCGCAGCAGACCTCTCGCTGCCTCTTTCTTAACAGGGAGGTGTATTGGCGGAAGGTTTAGGAACATTTCCATTGCTGCTGTGGGACAGGTTTTCATAGCACCTGTTATACCTAGACAGGCCAGTCTTTGGATCTTTCCTAGTTTCGCCTGTGCTTTGCGTTGGAGTGTTTTAGTCCACCATACTGTGCATCCGTATGTTATAATAGGTAGGATGATCGTTCTGTAGCTCCAGTAGATCATTTTGGGATGTAGCCCCCATTTCCTACCAAACATACTTTTGCAGGCCCATATCGCCTTTATTGCCTTGGCATGAGTCCTTTCAATGTGGTTGTTCCAATTAAGTTTACTGTCTAGTGTGATACCTAGGTATTTTACTTCATTGGAACAGGGTATGGTTATACCACTTATTGAGGGTGCAGTAATGTTGATCACTTTCCTTTTGGTAAATGGTATAATTATCGTTTTGTTTGGGTTTATCTGTAGATTTTTGGATTTGCACCAGTTCATTGTCCTGTTTAAAGCCAATTGGAGTCTACTAGATATGATATTTTCGTATTTGCCCCTGATTATGATGACTAGGTCGTCGGCATATCCTATTACCTCGAAACCAGAATCATGAAGGTTCTGAAGTAGCTCATCAACAACAATGGACCATAACAGTGGAGATAGGACACCTCCTTGGGGGCAACCCCTATAGGTTTGTGCTGTTAAAGAGTTACCACCAAGTTCCGCCGTTGTCGTCCGACTTTGAAGCATGGCTTGAATCCATTTGGTCGTCGGCAGTTCTATTCCTTTATTCCTGGCTGCTGCCACAATGGCTTCGTGAGGAGTGTTGTCAAAGGCACCCTCTATGTCCAGGAATGCACATAGTGCCACTTCTTTGTATTCAGTTGCCTTTTCTATTGACTTTACAAGGTCGTGAAGGGCTGATTCAGTAGACTTCCCTTTTTGGTAAGCGTGCTGCTTATAGTGAAGTCGAACCTTGTTTACACCGGTCCTAATGTGGTGATCCACTAGTTTCTCCATTGTTTTAATGAAGAAGGAGGTAAGACTTATGGGGCGGTATGATTTAGGGTTTTCAATGGGACGGTTCCCTGCCTTTGGTATGAAAACCACCCTAGCTTTCCTCCAGACAGTTGGGATATATCCCCATATAAAACTGGCTTTGAAGATTTTTAGCATATTGGGCATAAGAATCTCCAATCCCTGTTGCAGGAGTGCAGGGAAAATTTTGTCATCTCCGGCCGATTTGTAGGGTTTAAAGTTGTTTATTGCCCATCTGATCTTTTCCGGAGTGAAGATTTTATTAGCGAGGCTTCTACTGCGTGGTGTAGGACGCAGTCCTACTGCTAATGCCTCTTCATCTTCTGGATTATTTGTGAGTTTGCAGCCCGGAAAGTGAGTGTCTAGTAAAACTTCTAGTGTTTCAGAGCTACTTGTTGTTAGAGAACCATCTTGTCTCTCTAGCAAACCAATATCTACGGGAATATCTTTAGCTAGTACCTTTTGTAAACGGGAGGCCGCTGGAAGATCTGTGATCTCTTCACACATCTTCCTCCATGACTCCCTCTTAGACTTCCTAAGAAGGTTGTTGTATTCGGTAAGGGTGGATTTATACTCCTCCCATATACCGAAGGTCTTTGCTCTGTTGAACATCTTCCTTGTTTCTTTGCGTTTGTCCGCTAGTTCCTTATTCCACCATGGTACATCTTTAGAGTAAGTCTTTTGTGAAATAGGACAACTTAATTCAAAAGCATTGATGATGCTTGTGACAAGTTGGTTGGCTTGGAGGTCAATGCAGTCTGGGCTGTTGATTGTCGCCTCTGAGTAGTTTATTTCGTACCTAAGTGTTTCTTGGTACTGAGGCCAGTTGGTACGCTTAGGATTTCTGAACGTTGCACAGCTCACAGCGTGAGAAGTGCGCAGTTCAAAACAAATGTGCTTATGGTCGGATAAGGAAGCTGCCTTTGAGACATGCCAATTTACACATTTATGAGTGAGACAGGGGCTTACAATAGTTAAGTCAAGTACTTCCTGCCTAATACTGTTTTCAAAAGTGGGGGAATTACCCCTATTTAATATATCTAGGTTGTTAGTAGAAAGATATTCTAAAAGTGACTCACCTCTTTTATTAATATCTCTGCTACCCCATACTATATGGTGAGCGTTGACATCACAGCCCAGGATGACTGGTAGCTTGTGGCTTTTGCTGTATTCCACTAACTCTATGATGTCCTTGGGTGGAGCTTCTAGCTCTTCTCCAGGGAAGTAGGCCGAGGCGATAATGACCTCTTGAAAACCCCCTGGGGTTGGTAGTTTCACCAGTACAGCTACGAGATCTGTTCGGATGAAAATTGGAATGTTTAGATAGCTAATTTTGGATGACAGAAGAATTGCAGTTCTAGGTCTGCTACTATTTTTGTCAAAAATTAACTTACCTAAGGTTTTAGGAATATCAAGTACCTTACCTGTGGTAGCTCGAGGTTCCTGTAGGAGGGCCACTTGGAACTCCTCTTTAGCGAACCTCCATGTAAGTACGTCCGTGGCCGCTCCTGCTCGATGGAGGTTCGCTTGAATCACCTTGAGGTGATTATTCTGTGGTGGCTTTGACATCACTGGAGGCGGGCGGCTCGCCGCTGTTCCTCTCCTTTATTTTTGGCCGGAGTGTGATGCCAGAGAATTTGTAGCAGATCCTAAACCCAATCTGCTTTAATTTCTCCATTGATTGGCAGTCAATGGAGAATGTGATCACCGCGCAGGTGCCTTCTTTCCGCCTGTTAAGTACCTTCCAGTTCGCTGCGCGGAGATTAGGATTCTGTGAATCTATGAGGATGAGGATGTCCTCTGTTGAGTCCTCTTCAGCTGGAAAAAATCCCGTGATCACTTCCACCTTCGGGATATTTTCCTCACAAAAACATAAACAAGAATCTTTAAAAAACGATTTTAAGACATCAAGAACAGATAGGTCAAAATCAACAAGAGAATTGGATAATTCTGCTGTCAAACCAATTAGAAATACTGCGAATTTAGTTGAGCCAATTGAACCTTTAATAACATCTTCAATTACAATTAATCATCATCATTTAGCACTACAACTCTGCGTGCGTTTTGGTTTTCTTTACAATTTGCTTCATTTCGTTTCTGTCTTGGGCAGCATTTTTCCAGTTGAAAATACGCAATTTTGAAACATCGTTATTTATGTTATCAGCCTACCTTGCTCTTGGCCTTCCTCTAGCTCTTGGTCCATCTGGTTTAGATGCATAAATCTTATACTGTACTCTATTTTCATTCATCCTAGACACATGTCCAGCCCGTCTTAGCCGTTGTGCCTTCAAGAAACGTACAATATCTTCATTTTTCATTAAATCATTTAATTCGCTGTTCCTTCTTCTTTCGTATTCATCATTATTTATTCTTTTTGCACCAAAAATTTTCCTTAATATCTTTCTTTCAAATAATCTTAGATTATTTTCATCAACAAATGTCATCGTCCAAATTTCACACCCATATGTCACTACTGGACGTATTAGAGTTTTATAAATATTTAGCTTAATTTGTCGCGACAACAGTTTTGACTGCAATAGCTTTTTGTGTGCAAAGCATCTATTTCCTGCTTGAATACGGTCCTGGATTGAAAGATGCACACTAGTATCATTCCTTATAACTGCACCAAGTTACGTAAAGCAGCTAACACCTTCAAAGTTATATCTATTTATTGATATATTCTGCGGAGTTCTTAGATTTTCATTCCTTGACATTTTAAGATATTTCGTCTTTGCCTCATTTATTTTCAGGCCAACTCGTTTTGTTTCTTCTTCTAATATTGTAAATATTTCGACCATGGTTCTGTAGGTTCTAGAAACTATTGCAATATCATCTGCATACGCTATAATTTGATATGATTTTACAAAGATATTTCCTCCTTTACCCAATTTTCCTATTGCATCATTTAAAATCATGTTAAATAATAGTGCCGATAGAACGTAACCCTGTCCGGATTCTACTTTAAATTCTGATGATGTTTGACCTTGTATCAAAACTTTAGCTTTAGCATTTTCAGTAGTCAGCACCGTTATTTGTGCTAATTTTTTTGGCACACCCTGTTTAATTAGTGCTGCAGCTAGTTTATTTCTATTAATATACTGTCAAACGCTTGTTTGAAGTCAATAAATATAATGTGCAAGTTTTTATTGTATTCATAGCATTTTTCCATGCTAAGTCTCATCAGAAATAATTGATCAATTGTAGACTTTCCACTTCTGAATCCGCACTTTTATTCACTGAGTATATTCTCAGCATATGGTTTAATTCTTTGATAAATTATGCTCGATAGTACTTTATACGCACAGTTTAATAACATGATTCCTCTATAATTTTCACATGGTTTTTTCACCCTTTTTCTGAATTGGGCACCTGAGAAATGGAAAGCCCTACATTCCATTTCTCAGGTAATCTTTCTTCGTTCCATATTCTACAAATTAATATATGTATTTTTCGGTGAAGAGAGTCAACACCCTCCTTAATTAATTCAGCAGTTATCGTATCTTCACATGGTGATTTGTTGTTTTTTAGTTTTGATATAGCAATTTTTACTTCTTCATAAAATGGTTCTAAGAGCATGGGTTCTGCGGTGTATAGCAAGTCCGTATCATTATGATCATCATTTTGTATATTCAAAACTTCCTCAAAATATTGTTTCCATCTTTTAATAACTGCTTCTTCACTTGATATACGTATGCCTTCTTTGTTTTTTATAACATTAGTTCTTGGCTGAAATCCATTTTTTTCTTTCTTAATACAGTTATAGAAGTTCTTCACAAGTTCTTAACATTTCTCTTTTCTTCTTTTTACATATCCTAGTAGCTATCAATCTTTTTTGTTTATATTCTTCTCTGTTGCTTCTGGTATTCCTGTGAATTATTTTTATACGTACTAAATTTTTAAGCTTAATTGCATTTTCACATTCTAAATCAAACCATTCTGTATTTCTTTCTCTGTGCTTTATTCCAATAGAATCCTTTGCTGCGGTTGTTATTGCATTCTGTATTTGCTGCCATTCTTCATCTATATTTATATTTGTGTTTGTTTCATTTTCAAAATGTAATATGGAAGTTACATATTACATTTTGATTTTTAAATTTATCGATATTCCATTTAGTTTAGTCGATATTCCATTTAGATATTCCTTTTTTCATAACCATATTAGATATACGTTGTCGGAGTATAGTTTTGACCATATAGTGATCGCTATCACAATTGGCACCTCTGTATGTTCTTACATTTACGATTGAAGATGCCTTTCTTGACGATATAAGAACATGGTCTATCTGATTGACTAAGTGTAGCCCAGACATTTTCCAGGTTCCTTTTTATATATATCTTTTCTATCAAAAGCTGTACTTTTAATTTTCAGATTACATGAACAAGCAATTTGACATAAACGCTGGCCGATAGGACTGGTTTTTGCATGTAATGAGAACTTTCCTGCTATCCGCTGTATATGGTCTTCTTTACCAATTTTAGCATTAAAGTCGCCTAATATCAATAATGTATCATATGAGTTAACTTCTTCACATACTTCAGATAATCTTTCATAAAAAATATCTTTATCGTCATCCTCAGCATCCTCTGTTGGTTTTTTGTTGATTCAATTACAACAAATAGAGAAATGTTATTGCAAAAGTTGGTAAAAAATCCTCTAATTACTTGCTCAAAGTTAACAGGTAAATATGGTGCTCTAAACAAACATGAGACTACGAAATATCTATCATATGAACTGTGTGTCAGCTGCTGAAATTTTTTGTAAAGTTTACGAAAATCCTAAGAATTCTATTGTTAATTTAATTAATACTAATAGAGCAAAACAAATAGAGGAAAATAGAAAAACATTGCGACCAGTTATCGAAACAATAATTTTTTTGGGAAAGCAAAATATTGCTTTGCGTGGAAAAGGAGATGATGGAAAAATGACTTTTAATATAGATGAAAAATCGACAAAAAACGAAGGAAATTTTAGAGAGCTTCTACAATACAGAGCAGAAAATGAAGATCAAATATTAAAGGAACAATTGTGTAACGCAAAATTGAATTCAACATACATAAGCGAAACCACTCAAAATGATTTCATTGAAATTTGTGGTAATTATATAAGAAAAGAAATATTTAAATAAATCAAAAAAGCAAAATATTATTCTATTATATTTGACGAAACAACTGACATTAGCACAATATCCCAATTGAGTTTGGTGATTACATATGTATGTGTATGAAAATAAACGTTATGAGGATTTTATAGATTTTTTAAACATTCACGATGAAATATTTTCAAATGAAGTAGGGCTAGGGAACAATATTGAGCCGAAAATTTCAGGAATAATGATTGACTAAATGGTTGTACAAAAAAAATTAAGATTATGGTCTAATGGTTTCTGAACACAAAGGTTGCAGTGAGTGAAATTCAAAAAGAAGCCATAAATGCCTTCAAATGTCCTTGTTTTAATCACGCTATGAACATTTCTCTCTCTAAATCGTCTAAAGCTCAAATTATATGAAATTTTTAATATGTCCTCTAAAAGAATGGTTGTTTTAAAAAATGTTTGTGAAGAAAGATTAAAGAAGTTAAGCGAAACAAGATGGGTTCAGAGCATAGAGTCCTTAATTAATTTTTCTAGTAATCTAGACAAAATAATTCAATCTTTAGATCACATTTCAAATTGGACCGAAACTAATTCATCCACAAAAGCTAAAATTCTAGCTAAAACTGTTTGTGACATAACATTTATAAGTTCTTTACACTGTCAACTATCAATATTGTTTTTGTTTATACTATACTAGATGGTATATTATCTTTATAGTCGGTATATTATCTTTATGGTGTACGGACAATTCGTAGAAAAATAATTCGTAGAAAAGCAATTCTAAAAAATAATTCGTAGAAAAGCAATTCGTAGAAAAATAATTCGTAGATAAGCTAATTTAGCTAATTCGTAGAAAAGCAATTCGTAGAAATACAATTCATAGAAAACCAATTATCCGGGAAATTCGTATAAAATAATACTAAAAAAAATTCTCGTTCTTATAAAATGATAGGTCTCAATCTCAGCGTAACTCAGAGCCAACGGCGGGAACGTGTTGGGAATATGGCTCCATTTTTATTTTATTTCTTTTATTTTTTTTTTTTTTTTTTATTTTTGTATTTAAAATATAATTTTTGTAAGTAGAAAGAAAATAATTCGAAATAATTAGTAATATCAATTCATTGATAAATAAAGAAATTCGTACGTTTTTTTAAAATTCTATTTATTTTTTGTGGTTTTTTTTTTATATTTTTTATTTTTCTTTAACATTTTTTTTTTAAAGTTAAAAAATAAAATATAGTTCTTGTAAGTACAAAGAAAATAATTCGAAATAATAAGTAATATCAATTCATAGATAAAAAAGAAATTCGTAATAAATTCATACGTTTCTTAAAATTTTATATATTTTTTGTGGTTTTTTTTATATTTGTTATTTGAAAATATTATATTTTATTTTTAAAATAAAATATAATTTTAATAAAAAGAAAATAAACTAATTCATAATAATTACAAAGAAAATATCAATTCATATATTAAAAAGCATAATAAATTCATACTAAATAACACTAAATTCTTTTTTATATACTAATATTATGTGCAACTGATCTTAAGTATGTAATTTTAGTATCAGAATTGTACGTTTTAACAATTTTTTGTAGGCGCTCATCATAATCGCTATATTTCTTTTTCTTCGTAGCTGTTTGGCAACCAGCCAAAATTCTTTCTAGTTTTAATTCATTATTATTTTGTTCCAATTTTAGACTGGACAAAAATTTCCAAATTGTTGGATGTGTTCCAACTAATTTGGAAAATGAATTATGCCACCCTTCCATATTATTATTAGTCCGTGGTTCATTGTCAACAACGGCTTTATATTGATTCCAATGCTCTATACAATATCTTGGTGTTCTTCGTTTACGCAGCCGCAAATCATACCTACCAATATAGGTATCCTCAAGGTAATCTATAATAATGTCAAATTCACTTGCAAATTCTCCTTCTACAATTAATAACTCAAAAGCTACGATGACATCTTCAGGTGGTATAAAAGCGAGAGCGGTCAACATTTTAATTTTAAAAGAAAATTCAAGGTCACAATCATAACGTTGCTTTAATCCTTCACTGCAAATCTTCCGGTATATATTTTGCGAAAAATGAAAAAAACAAAACCTTTCTTTAGTTTCAGGAAAAACAGATTTCCATCCATTAACAAGTGCTAACTCAAAGTCAGACATAATTGATTGTGGCTTGATATTTGGCTTGCTGATTACAATTTGCATAAAAACAGATGTGTAGGATTCTTGTTTCTTATTTGGAAGTAAAGCAAAAACAACAGGTAGAGAAATGCTATCCTTAATGACGTGGATGGAAAATACTTGTTGGAATAACAACGGTGCAGAATGGAAAGTACCATCACAGTACCAATTTTTAGAACTAGCTAGAACTTGCAAATTCGAATCAGTTGTAAAAATTAAAATACGATTTTCTGATGATCCTGAATCAAACAGAAGGAAATTTACGTTATTGTGGGTAATTTTAAATTCGTTTGGTATTATAAGATCAGTCAAATTCTGGGGATTTGTTGGATCACTTTGTTGCCGAACTCTTCGAATCGTCTTTTTTAATGAATTGGATGAGGGCAAATGCGGGGCAACTACGAACGATATACTTGTAGATGTACTTACAAGCAACTGTTGGGGGGTATCCCGACAAAAAATTGCTGCGTGTTTTAAATTTGTAATAATCTTACGTTTTTCAACATTAATAGCACTACCAGCATGATTATGTTCTTTTCTACAAAATACTATTTCATTTCCAACAGTGTGCAACCGCATTTTGCAACCATGTTCATTTTGAGCACATTTCCAATATATTTCTTCCTTATACGCTTTGTCTTTATAAAATGTATAACCCTGGTACGTTAAACATTGTATATTTTTTTCAGTTAAAAACAATTCTCAGTTAAAAAGTACTAAATTTTCAGTTAAAAAGTACTAAAGACACAATGAAATTATAATGGCAATATCAAAACTGAAAGTACACAAAATCAACGAGAAGAAAACAAAATAAGACGACCATAAGAAAACAAAAGAGTAGAACACAATATATATTGTAATTGAAAACCAAGTATTGTCATATCAATACTGAAAGTATACAAAGATCAAAGAAGCAAATAAAGACAACAAAATAAGCAAATGAGAATTAAACAAAAGAGTAGAAAAACACAAAATAAATTGTAATTGTAACCGAAAATCAATTCGTAGAAAAAAATAATTGTCGGAGGGTTTTTAAGGCGCGCGCGAAAATCAATTCGTAGAAAAAAATAATGGTCGGAGGGTTTTTAAGGCGCGCGCCTTAAAAACCCTCCGACCATTATTTTTTTCTACGAATAAGTTTTCTACGAATAATTTTTCTACGATTTATTTTTCTACGAATTATTTTTCTACGAATTGCTTTTCTACGAATTATTTTTCTACGAATTATTTGTCTACGAATTGCTTTTCTACGAATTGTCCATGAATCATATATGGCAAATTGCTTTTTGTAAGACGCTAAAGTGATTATCTGTAGGTTCTTGTTCTAATATATGATTACTTAAAGATAAAAAAATGTTGTCGCCTATGAAATTAATAGTTGTTTTTGATGTTAACTTTAAGATTAAATTTTTTTCATTGGTTATTTTCCTGAATAAACATTCACAGTACTTCGTAACTTTTACCAGGTCTTTCGAAGGAAAAGATAATCCTCCTTTAGTCGTGTAATTAATGAGTGAATGCTCATAGTCGCTATCTGTATTCTCGGCAAAAACTGCAGCGACACATGTTGTGTATTTTAATGTTTTTTTCAATTTATATGCCACGAAACCTGCTATACACGTTGTAATATGTTCTGCGCATTTTGATAATGGTACATAATCCTCAACATGTTCCTCATTATCTTCAGGTGTAAAAAGCAAGCTGAAATTATTTTTAATTGAACTATTTATTTGTGTAAAAACTGAACTGTATGACAATATAGGAATTTCTTCTTGCTGTACATAGTTACCAACACCACCTTCTCTTATTTCTGTCCTGATTACAAGTTTTTTATAAGAGGCTTTAAATAACCTAGCGGTTGGATTGTTGTTACTTCCAAGTCTTGACTAAATGGACCAAAAAATAATTCAAGATGATCCTGCGAAATTTTATAGGTTGGGAAAAATTTGAAAAGCCCTGTTGGTGATTATAAATTTCGCAAACGTTCCTTAACCCAATGATAAGGCCTTCAAATCGTAATTTGCGACTTCCATATTTTATCGATTTTATATAAGACACAACTTTTTTTACGTAATC
Organism: Empis livida; assembly: GCA_963932195.1. Classification (NCBI taxonomy): domain Eukaryota; kingdom Metazoa; phylum Arthropoda; class Insecta; order Diptera; family Empididae; genus Empis; species Empis livida. Next base: position 29,698,809 of record OZ010649.1, on the reverse strand, counting down.
ACATATATATATATAAAATAGAAGAAAGGAATATTAAAAATTGTACATATATTACAAACAATAAATTACCATTGAAGTTTATTATTAATCATGCTTTTATTCATTTATCTCAGACGTTGTAGTTTTGCATTTTTGTAAATAAATTTTCTTCTACCTTAATGTCGGAGGATAAGTCTAGAGTCTAGCTAGACCATTTTCATCAGGGACAATCGTTTCCAAAATTTGAAAAATAAGTACTTTTCGTTTATAATTAATCCAGATTTGGGGACTCTGCAGAAGATAGTGTATAACCGACGAACAAACACAGCGAGATGCGGGAAAAAATTGAATTTAGGGGTCTTAGACAGGAATAATTTTGCCGATTTTGTAGATCAACTTCAAGACGAATACTCGAATCATCTTAATGTTCGAATCAGTCAGAATTTTTCGAACATTAAGATCAAGTGTAAATTAGGATATAGTAAATTAGGACCAGTAACAACAAAAACTTGTAGAAAAAACGAAAGAAGAAAAATAGTTACAACGCTTTCTTTGAATTAAATGCAGATATTTTATGGCTATTTATTAATATGTTTGAAAAATTCAATATTGCTTCACATCCTTCAAATTGTGCTAATTTTAATTCTTTTAGGCAAAATTCTAAAGAATTTGCCACCGATTCACTAAAAACTTGAGCTGCAAGCTCCATATTTTAATTTGTAAAATTTGAAGCTAAATACTTAATTTGTAAAATTTGAAGCTAAATTTTATCAAAATTTCATATAAATAAAAAAATGTATTTATTTTATTTTAATTGAAATATATTTCATTATCTTTTTTTTGGAGCAATATGACATTGTTTCTTAATATCAAGTTGTAAAATATTTGGTGTTAAATTTGTGGTTGCTAAACGTAAAATTGAATGTAGGTTACCATCCCCGTAATCGAGTTGCTTGGATTTGTTTATATTCTTAATAGAGAAAGTTTGTTCACATATATATGTGGAACCAAATAAAGAAGCAATATATGCGACGTTTTCAGAAAAATTTGGATATGAATCTCTTGGTAAACATATATAAAAATTGAGATCGCTTTCTTGAAACTTACTACGAAGATAATCAGATCTATTGATCTAAGATCTCCACTGGAAAAAAGAAACCAAATTGACGCGGAATCTGAACAATTTATTGCTGATGTGCAACAGGCTGCAGAAGATAGCACACCAGCGTTACCCAGAAGCAAGCAAGCGGCAATACAGTATCAGAGAGAAATTGGGAAATAATTATTAAAAAACAAAAAGCACGAAGAAAATGGCAACTGTCAAGATACTCGGGTAATAAAACAATCTTTAATCGACTGAGTAATCAATTAAAAAAGCGTATAAAGCAAATAAAGAATGAGTCACTCACTAGATTTCTAGACAACTTAACAGCAGACAAAAATACTGACTACTCACTTTGGAAAGCAGCCAACAACTTAAAACGATCGCAAATACATGAGTCAGCATTAAAAACAAATGATGGTAAATGGATCGGAAATTCAAAGCAGAAAGCACATGTTTTCGCAGAGCATCTGTCCAATGTTTTCCAAACTTTTCCTCAGAACACAGAAGTTGAAAATGTCACTTTCATTGAAAAAGTGGATGAAGACGAAATACCATCTATCACCTTGAGAGAACTCAAAAATCTATGTAAACACAATCTCAGCAATAAAAAAGTACCAGGTAATGACCTCATCACTGGACGGATTATGAAAGAGTTACCAGACCTGGCTTTCCTGAAATTGCAACACATAATACATGCTTGGTTTAAATTGAAACATGTTCCTAGACATTGGAAGATTGCTGAAGTAATTGTTATTCCGAAAGCAGGAAAATCACCAACAGAGGTAACATCGTACCGGCCTAAATCACTCTTACCTGTGATGTCAAAGATCTTCGAAAAACTGCTTTTGAAAAGATTAATTCGTATCATTCAAAATAGAAGTTTAATTCCAAACCAACAATTTGGATTTAGACACAAGCATTCTACGATTGATCAAGTACATCGTATCACTAACATAATAGAGAAAGCTTTTGCAGAGAAAAAAGTCTGCTCGGCAATCTTTTTGGATGTTGCGCAACCATTTGATAAAGTTTGGCATGAAGGATTACAGTACAAACTCCATAGAGACTTACCTAGGCAATACTTTGAGATACTTAAATCATGGAACTGAAGGAAATTCTGGCGGGAGTTCCTCAAGGCAGTGTTCTTGGTCCAATGCTCTATCTTCTATACACGAGAGATATTCCGCTAGATGACAGCACATGCATGGCTACATTTGCGGATGACCCTGCAATCCTTGCAGTTGACAATACTACGGTGGAGGCCAAAACTACAAAGAACGGTAGACAATGTAGAAAACTGGACACAACGGTGGGGCATTAAATTAATGACCCACATTAACTTTGCTTATAAAAAAATCACTACTCTTCCTATATTTATTAATAATCTAGTCGTTCCTTACTCGAATACACCTAAGTATTTAGGTATGACGCTAGCTAGATGATAAATTAAAATGTAAAGAGCACAAAGAGAAGAAGAAAGAAGAGTTAAATATAAAATATAGGAAATTATACTGTCTACTAGAACGAAGATCTGAGCTGTCATTACAGAACAAAATTTTGATGTATAAACAGATATTAAAATCTGTCTGGGCGCACGGCATTCAATTATGGGGATGTACAAAAAAAAACAAGTGTGATACAAACCTTTCAGAATAAAGTTCTACGGGGAATAGTAAATGCTCTATGGTATGTACGAAACAAAGATTTACACCGTGACTTAAGAATTGAATTTGTTACGGATGAAATAAAAAAAAATGCAGTAAAGCATAATCAACGTCTGCAAATACTTGCAAATACAGAGATGGAAATTGTATTGAATGTCGACAACAAAATCCGTCGTCTTAGAAGAACCAAACCCCATGAACTTATGGCATAACTTATATGGAATTTCATTTTTAATATAATAATTTTCCTACACACGTGAGTATAACTAACATGATAAACAAATCACTGGTCTATCATAAATTGATTGGTTGTGATCTAGGGAGGTGTTTTTAGTGGGTTAAAGTCCCACACTACTAAAGGATGTGTGAGCGTTTTCCTAATATTGTGTTTCGAGATTTTCACCCTAATAAAAAAAAAAGATCTTCGTAGTAAGTTTCAAGAAAGCGACCTTCTCAATTTTTATAAATGTTTCCCAAGAGATTCATATCCAAATTTGTCTGTAAATCAATGAGTTCTAATTGAATGTCTGGATTAACTTCATCGATAATTACGGAAAACGGATTTACAAATAACTGGAACTCTTTTTTTATTTTTTTAAAATCAGCAAATCTTGAATTAAATACATCTCTCAATAGCTGGACTTTGTATAAGTAAAAATTATAGTCTCCTGAGTGTCTCGGAAAATATTTTTTACATGTCGGAAAATTATACAATGATTTATCTGTGAAATTTGTATGGAATAATTTTAGTTTATTTTCAAACGATTCTACGTGGTTGGCTATATCTGTAATGAATTGATTTTTACCTTGCAATTTCAAATTAAGACTATTTAGGTGTGTAGTTATGTCCACAAGAAATGCAAAATCACACAGCCACTTGTCATTAAAAATTTCTTTAATAGGCTTTTGTTTTTCGTTTAAAAAAATTTTGATCTCTTCCAGTAAATCGGAAAATCTTTGTAATGTTTTTCCACCGGCTTAACCACCTGACCTTACAATAATAAATTAGGTCATTATATTCAGCTTCTATTTCTTCCAGAAAAGATTTGAATTGCCGATGGTTAAGACCTCTATTTTTTATGAAATTTACTACTGGCACGACTACCTTCATAACATGATCGAATCCTAAGTCTTTTCCACAAAGATTTTGTTGATAATGCAATGAAATTTTCAAATTTTTTTGATGTATCAGGAGACAATTTTTTTGCTGCTGTTAATAAACATAGTGTAATAAATTCTCCCTCAGTAAAAGCTCGTGCATTTTTGGCAAGCAATAATGACAATTCGTTTTCGAAACAACTTCCGATTCATTATTCATATTTTTAAAAATTTGTTGCTGTGCTTCAATACCTCTCTTCAAGGATTTAATTTTATTATCGCGTAAAACGCCCTAGATTTGCTGGTATTCTGGGTGTGTTGTTTTATATTACATTCCTTCATGCAATTTATTTTATCTTGACAAATTAAGCTTAAACAAAATATTTATTTGTTCAAAAACTATTAAATTTTCTATTTACAGATATTAATTTTCTTTTAACTGATGTCATTTTGTAGGGCTAATAAGTAATCAGTTGGTATAAAAATCACAATTAATTCAATCAAAAACAAAACTAAATACTTACATGCATGCAATAAACTGTTTCAAATGGTTGTTTAATTTAATAATATTCTTGTCTTTAATTTGAGCTTTCTTTCACTTTAGAAATAAAAATACAAAAAATTATTTGTTTCCTATAAATTTTATTACGGCATACCTAGATTTTATTGCTACCCATATTATCTATTTTATCTAAATTACATTATTTTGAACAATGTTATATATTACGGCCTGGGTAACGTGCGGCTTGTGCAATGAAATATACAAGACTTACTTAAATTTAAATATAAATTAAATTTTGAATAAATAACAATATTTTTTTAATTATTTGACACATCTGGTATTATTCTTAATCAATGATAAGACTTACTTAAATTTAAATATACATTAATTTTCGAATCAATAAGAATAAGATTTAAAAATAACTTGAATTTAGTTGATAAATAATAAAAAATAAATATTAAATAAAAGTGGAGTTAAATGTGTTATTCTTAATTATAACCCCACATAGGCTATAGTGACATAACGGTCAGAAAACTCCTTAGGCCAGCATTTAACAAAGCAAAGTATCAAGAGTTGCTATCAAGAGTTTCCCTATCGCCCAATTTACTATACTATCAAAATGGGAATGAAAGTTCAATTGACTATCGCAGAGGATACTTCGGTTACGTTACGAATGACCTCAACTCTGGGGCCAGGCTCACCATAGATAATAAAGAAAAAACCATGTAAAAACAGACATGCTGCACATATTTAAATTAAGCATGTGTTCCACAACTTTTAAAAACCGTGTAAGATGTGAAAAGAACTGTTTGTTGTCGTAAAAACCGTGCAAAAACGTATAATATTAAAAACCAACAACTAAACAAATTATAATGAAAAACAAACTATAATTAACCCATTTCTAACCAAATTTTAATTTTGAATAAATCTGGTTTTTTTTTTATAGATTATCATTTTACAATAAAACTTTGGTAAGAGTAAGGTAAAAAAAAAATTTTTTATTAGGTTTTCAGGTGTTTTAAAATTTGTTTCCATATGGGAACCGTGGGTAATATAATTTTTTTTAAATAAATCATATATTATATATTATTAAAAAAAATATTAATATATTATTACAAAAAATTATTACACATTGAAAAATTATTACACATTAAATATTTAATGAAATTCTAAATATTGTGGAACCTTTCAAAACATTCACTATGTATTCCCACATTGCAGAGCCGACACTGTTTCCTTGCATTTTTTTTACATTATGCACATCGGCGCTGCTTCCTTCTAATGTTCGTTCCATAATATGGCCTGGACTTACTTTTTTAGTTGTCAAACTATGATTTCGAATTGATGCATTCGATGGCCTTCCTAAATTTTTAGAATGAAAGTTCAATTGACTGTCGCAGAGGATACTTGGGTTACGAATGACCTCAACTCTGGGGCCAGGCTCAACATAGATAATAAAGAAAAAACCATGTAAAAACAGACATACTGCACATATTTAAATTGAGCATGTGTTCCACAAGTTTTAAAAACCGTGTAAGATGTGAAAAGAACTGTTTGTTGTCGTAAAAACCGTGCAAAAACGTATAATATTAAAAACCAAGAACTAAACAAATTATAATGAAAAACAAACTATAATTAATATACATTATTATTAAGAAAGTATAAAATAAGTAATTTTCCAATGCCATGGTAGGCTAAAGCCTAAAAAACACAAATAGTATTGCCAACACTATAAAAGAATCTAAATTAGCATGTGCATTGGCAATGGTGACCGCATCTTACTAAGAATATCGACATTTTTTTCTCCTATAAAATAAAATTTAATAATTTATAATTCCTAATATCATCAAAATATCTCATTTTGATTGTTTAAATACATTTAATAAACAAATAATATCAATTCAATAAAAAAAATACTTATTTAGTTCATTGATACCAAAAACAAAAAGAAATTACGATTGGCTAAAACTAGTTTTTTCAACATTGGTCAACTTTTTTACCCAGAGTTTTTAGTCTGATAACTAAACAATATTTTTAGTTTTGCATCAACTCATAACTAAAAAATAATTTTAGATTTACGTCCACGAAGGCTCTTATACTAAATTTTTAGCCTGGTAAAAAACATTTTACATGAGTATAAATCGATAACATCCAAATTTGAAAATAAAATATTTTTTACATATATATGGTATATATAATTTAATTCAATAAAAATTTGAACCTTAAAATTAAAAATACAAGTCTTAATGTATAGTATTATTGAAACAAACACGTATTGAGGGATATATATGTATTTCCATTAAGTTACGATTCAGATTTTTTCAAAAAGAAGGTATGCTAAAATATTCTAAAAATGTATAAAAGTATAAAATAGATGAAAATTGAAATTATATAAAAAAGTAAATGTGATAATTAAAAAATATTAAAAATGAGTATTTTCCTAATTTATTTTAAAATTTATGTTTATTAGTATTTATTTGGACGGCAAAAGTAACATTTTTAGTTTTTCAGATTCGCTCACAATAACAGCATTATTATGCTTTGATACTGTTAATAATTGATGAGATTCTTCTGATTCATCATTACCTTTGTTACTACTGTTAACATTTTCACTTTTACGTCGATTTCTAGCGTTTAATTGTTTCATTGTTTTCTTTAATTCTTTTTCATCAAAAAGCCTTCCAATTTCATGGGCATTTGCTTGTATCCCAACATCACAACTAGTTTTACTCGTACGTGAATGAGGTTTCGCACCAACTGATACACCTGAATATGAGCTATGCAATATGGGTAACTCTAATTCGGATGAAAATGATGTAAAAGAATCATTTAAATTCAAATCTGATATCACATCTATTTCAATATCTATTTTTTTCGGAATTGTTGAAAAAATTTTTCGATTTCTTCGGCTACTATTTTGATGTGCTTTTCTACTATGACGGCTTTTCGTACTGTTTTTACTACTTCGGCTAGGTGATTCTCTATAACTGTCTTTACTGTTACGATTTAACATATTGTCTAATGAGGACGATTTCATTAAATTTTTAAAAATATTTATTCCATTCGGATTTCTATTTTCGTCGTCGTCTGTTTTTATATATTCCTCAATCCGGGGTCCAATATTATAATTTTCTTCGTCATCGTCATCGTCTTCCAATTGTCGTCGTAATACAACATCTAATGTTGAATCTTGATTTTTCTTTGATGCTCTTGATGTCTCCTCATCGGATGAAGTAGTTAAACCTTGATTTTGTAAAAATGGTATAATAAATTGTCCATTCCTTGTAAATAAATTCGCTAAGTCATCGGAATCTAACCCAGCATTAGCAATGCGCCTTTTCATAATTTTCCCTGCATTATTTCCTCGACTAGCCGTTTTTGAATGAGAAAATAATCCAATTTTATGACTATTATTTGGATATGTAGTTTTTTTTACAGCAATCACTTGACTTTCAATTGAAGTACTACTCTCACGGCGACCGCTAAATTTACTACCAGATGTAGCTGAAAAAAAATCACGTCTACGGCTACGATTTTTCGAATTTTTGGAGTTTTGATGAATTCCATTACGACTTCGACTTGCTACTTTAGTTTTCATTTCAGCTATTTTTACAGATACCTAAAAGAAATTAAAAAATTTTTTTATTATAACTTTATTTCTTTAATATGCATACTTGTGAATCAACTGAATTTCGTCTAGACTCAACAGAAACATGTCGTACACTAAAACTAATTTCAGAATCTAATGAACTTTTTCGAGGACCATGACTAGATGAATTCGTTGCAGCCGCACCCGTTAATGCAAATCTTCTAGTAACAAATTGTGGTAAATAATTTGCCCAAGTTGAACTTATTTCATTGGTTGCAGAAGAGTTTAAGTCGTTGACGTCAAAATTTAATCCAACGGGATCCGTATGGGTATTATATAAAGTTATAGAAAGCCTCCCTTTATCTTCAAATTCTTTTCTTTTGGCCCAAGTTTGCGCTATTACTTTATGTTTGGGCATTTTAATATCTTCGTTTGCTTCCCGACCACATTTTCTACAATAAGAATTATCTAAGAGTATTATCTTTAACTAACTAATATATTTTTTACTTTCTAATAAATCTTTTCCATGCCTCCATAGATGAACGGGTCCAACACCAAGATGACATAACTATACCAGACCCAAACAAACATAATAAATGTAATTGTAAAATAGCTACACTAGGTCGATTTTCCATTTTACATGCCTGTTGTTCATCAGTGTAAGTTGATGAAATTTTACAACTAATATAAATGTAAGAATTATTAGTTAAGTAAAACTGAAAAATCAATCGAATTTGTTTTACTTACATAATATATTCCCTAAGATTTTCTGTCCAATTAAGTGAATTACGAAATTCTGTTAAATGGCATATTATGGCAACAAAAATAAACATAAATATGAACATGGCACACATGCCCATTCGAACAATGATTAAATGAATTTTATTACTGGCAGATGTTGATTTAATATCATTAGTAAAATGTTTTAATCCAAATAACATAAGCATTCCACGTACAATAAAATAGCCCCCAATTAATATAATGCCACAAAGTGGTCCTAATAAAAGTCCAGCTCGAATTGGATGATTTACATAACCAACAAAACAAATCCCAACTGTACTGTTACCATCTACTTCACTTAAAGCCATTGTTGTGATAGTAAGTACTAATGGTAAGGACCATGATACCAAATGAAAATAGGAACCTTGCTTATTAATTCGATTCTGAACATTACCAACGGCTCTTAAATGCCAAGCATATGTTAAAAACACAAACCATACCATCGCTGCAGTTAAAAAATAGTAGACAAGAACAAAAACTACAATACATGATAAATTTTCACCAGCACTTGGCTCAGAATGGCGCAGTGTACCATCTTTTCGGCATACTATATCTTCACGACTTCCGGGAGTAAATTGCGCCAGCCACCTTAAAATTGTAATAAAATGTAAATGAGCGTTACAATATTTATATAATTCAAATATTTTTTATAAATTTATGAATATAAAGGAATTTATAGAATTTATATTATTTATATAAAGGAATTTATACAAGTACCAGTGTGTCATAATCTTTTTGATCTACCGACACAGTATACAAAGTAATCAAATTATATGACACTACTGAACAGTCTCTCCATATTTCATAAAAAAATAAATTGAATAAAAATTAAAAGTTTTTGGTTTCATTTTATTTATAAAAATTATATGTGCCTTATAACGTGTATATATTAATGTGTAGAATGCGCATAATGTTCTGAACATAGTTTTTTAATATGTGGTTGAATTTTTGATAAGGCCAATTTCAATTCCTCTTCAACAGATAGCAATCTTTCTCCTTTTTTTAAATTTTACTTCGTTGGGTGCCGAAAAAGCTAATTGGCATAAGTACGAAGTGGGAAAATATAATAACACCAATATATCTTTTTTTAATAAAGCTGGAAATTCTCTTGATACATTAATCGAAAAGTTACTTAATTTATCGATATTAAATTTAGTTCTTATTGAAAGGCTGTCACAGCAAAAAAAAATTATAAACAAGAACTTTTTAACAATAATAAATAAGAAAAAATTTAGTAACAAATTAAAGTACAATTGCGTGACACATCAGAGAACAGGCCGTGATACACCAGTGTGCCGCGACACGCTACTATTGGAAACACTGCCCTATACCGTAACGAAATCACCAAATTATTTCTTTTACCCGTAACCTAATTTATGCGAAACTCTGATTCGAAAATACTCTTGAACTTCCAAGTTTTGAATATTTAGCCTCTTCACGACGGTAACTTTTTGATATTTATGGAAGTTTTTCGAGTTGACAACAGCAATGTACACCTATCCCCCAATTTACACGGAAGATTGGTTCCTCAGAAAACCATGTAAATCGAAATTTTTGTTTTTAATATGAAAAACCGTGTAAATCGAAAAAACGATCAAATGTGTATAATTTAGATATAAAGATATTAGATATAAAGATATGACTTTTCTTTTCTCTTGTATTTTTTTAACTTCTTTCGACATCATAAACCTATTAAACATTTACACCGAATTTATAAAAGTGGTTCAAAAATTATGATTTATTACTTACGCTTATATGTATGTAAGTAATTATTCCAAATTTCAAAATTGTAATAAAAATAATTTTTTTTAACACTACTGATTGTGTAAATAAACTAATATTTAATTATTTTGAAAAAGTATTTTGAAAAATTATAAGAAAAAAACTCAACGATTTGCACGCTTTTGCTTCCGACCATAGACTGAACTAATTATGTAATATGAAAGCTATTGTGAAATGTATACTCAATGTATATGCTGCATTTTTGGGAATTCCCCGTTTTTGTTATTTTTTATAGTCATGTCACAATATATAAATTTTGTTACCGTTTTTTTACCGTTTTTTTTTTTTTTTTTAAACCGTGTAAAAGTGAAACCGTGTAAAAAAAAGTACCGTGTAAATCGGGGGATAGATGTATTTACATTTATTTATTTTGATATTTTTTGGTAGTTTTTGGAGTTGGCTTTTTGGTAGTTTTTGGCATAATAATTTATTTGACAATTATTTACAAAATTGTTGTAATATTGTAAAACTTTATTAATTTTTTAATGGTAAATTTATGAAAGTTCTGAATAATAATAAATATATTGAATTAAAATATAAAATGGTAATAATAAATATTCACCATATATAAAGATTAACAATAAAATAAATTTGATATAACCTAAAAAATTGACGAAACAGCTTTTGACAGCAATATGAAAATATTAATTTAAAAAATATTCCCCTGAAATTATGATATTTTTAAATAATATTTTGATATTAATTGACGAAACAGCTTTTGACACAAATATGAAAATATTATTTTAAAAAATATTACCGTGTAATTATGATATTTTTAAATAATATTTTGATATTTCAGGGTAATAAAATTATTACCCTGAAATTATGATATTTTTAAATAATATTTTGATATTAACCATCAGAATCAGAACTACTTCCTGTGAAAAATATCGAAATAGTTTTTTAACAAATCTTCTGATTATTTAAATATTTTTTTAACAAATCGTCTTCTAATTAGAAGACGACAATTAATAAACGGTGTTTTTTTAGAGTTATACAACTTTAAATTAAAATAAAACAAAGAAAAATATTTATAATATCAATTAACTAGCTTTATTGGATAGATAATTTTATGACATTAATGTTTAAATATAATTTCGGCCATGTGGCAGCCTTGGCGGCGCCTACAAGGCGCAAACTCCAATTTGCACATACTTTTCGTGTGTTCAATTGTCCCTGGTTTATCGGCGTAGACAAGTGACTTTATATAACCACAAAGAAAATAATCCAATGGGGTTAAATCACACGATCTTGGTGGCCAATTAATAGGACCAATACGTGAAATTATTCGTTAATCAAAAGTTTCTTTGAGTAAATCAATTGTAACGCAATGCTGTGTGGCATGTGGCTCCGTCCTTTTGGAACCACATGTTAGCAAGATTAATGTCAGCTAATTTAGGTACAAGAAAACTTTTAATCATGTCTCTATAGCATTCACCGTTGACAGTAACATTCGGCCCATCGTTTTTAAAGACATATGGACCAATGACTCCGCCGGTCCATAAAGCGCTCCAAACAGTAATTTTCTGGAAGCAATGGTGTTCCGACAAAAGATTGTGGATTATCTTCACTCCAAATGCGACAACTTTGCTTATTTACGTAGCGATTCAACCAAATATGACCTTCATAGCTGAACAAAATTTTGTATGGAAAATCAAGATCAATATCAATTTGTATTTCAGCCCATTCTCCGAATTAGCGGCGCATACGATAGTCGTTAATGCTGCACAAGTTGAATCTTAAAAACTGTTAACCCAAGATCCTTTCGTAAAATCTTCCACAAAGTCGATGGACACAACCCATTTGTTGAGAACGGTGACAAATTGATCGATTTGGGTCTTCTTCAATGCTTTGCTGTACAGCAGCTACAGCTTGTTCGGTGTCTTACGGGATGCACATTATCATTAAGAGTAAATGTGGTGCGAAAACGATCCGTAGTTATTCGCATTAGTCGCTCTGATGGACGATTATGATTACCATAGAACAGAACCATTATTTTGATAAAAAATTTCAATAATTTGCAAGCGTGGCTCTGGTGTAAGTCGATCCAAAATGATATGCCAAACCAAACTAAACAAAAAACACTATCAGCTGTTAAATCGGTTGTCAAATAAAGCAGTGTTGCCAACTCAAAGATGCGAACCTCTAAAAAAACACCCTTTATATTTACTTATGATATTTCTGCCTTGCTTTTCTAAAGGGCTGCGACAACAAAATATTTGTTGACTCTAAGAACATAAGCCGAATTCGCTTTTCACGAATCCAAAATGAACCGGATATGAATCGCATTTCCCCTGCAATTTGTTTTTGTTTAATCTTTCAGAAAAGCGTTTCGTGACCGTGCTATTCACAGAATTAAAGTAAATTGTTTCCAATAGTTCTATTTGTGATTACAACAGTAATAAACAGTAAGTCAATAATATTTTTAAAAATAGTATAATAAATTATTAAAAATGTTAATAATTTATTTCGCATTTTAGAGAAATATGTTGTAGAATATAGCGGATTTTCCTGGAAAAAGATACAAGTACATGGTAGTTGTATTAAAATTATATGCGTGATATGATTTCTTTTCAAAAATAAAAGTATGACGATTTAAAATAATTTACTGATATTCAATAAATTCAAACATATTGAATAATTTTGTTTATTTCAAAAATAATGTGTCCTGCTGTAATCCCAATAGCGCGTCAAATGCGTACTTCACTTTGACAATCTGTTCCTTTTTTTCGAACTACAATACCGCTTTAGAGTTATTATAAAAAAATATTAGATTTTATTATTAATTTAATTTTGAAACTATATCAACTTAGTAGTATTAATTTAATATCAAATTAAATTAATAATTGTATCAAATTAATAAACTAGTACTCTTTTTATTATACAATTTTTATTTAATATTGTATAAACATTCAATAATTTGCACTTTTTCTATTAACTTTTCTTAAAAACTCAAAATAATTATATTTAATATTTCGTTTCAGCAAATTATCTTTAAACAAACACAAAATATTAAATTTTTATATTTAATATTTCTTCCCAACGGACAATGACACACTATGAGGGTTTTAAAGCACTACTGGGGTTTCTATTTTACATAAATATTCTGATGGATCAAATCAGTTCGTAAATATGCCATATTTGGTGCTACTAAACCGAATCGCTTCCGGACTAACGTTTTTTTCCTACTGATATTCTAACATTTACGCTTACGGCTCACTTCCGATTCGCTAAGCGAGCGTTACGTTGACGAATTGCTTTTCTTACAATATTATATATCCTATATGCCCATCAAAACGAAAATCTTTTTTTTTTAATACTAGATCTCAAAATTGTTACAATTCCTTGAAAATGTAGAAAAAAAATTTTTTATCTACATTTTCAAGGAAAAAATATTTATCTACATTTTCAAGGAAATCATATAAACATCAAAGATAGGTTACCGTAATTTTCTTTCAGTCCTTAAATGTTAAAAAATGAAGAATATTTAAATTACAAAACAAAAGTAAAACTTTATTAATTCATTTAAAAACATAAAAATGACTAGTAATTCAATCAAAAATTAAAAATATGTACACAAAATAAAGAAATAAATTATGAAATTATTCAGACTCTGTAGACGAGCTTATGGCCATTGGAGGCTCTTTTTCAAAAAATTTGTCCAAAGTTTTTCAAAGCTTTTTTTCTGATGTTAAGGTAAAGTTCCTTGTAACAATTAATATCATTTGCTACCGCTAGAAACTTTTACACTTCTTTCGCTGTCAGGATCATTTTTTGAAAAAATCGCAATTGCTTCGTGATTCTCCGAATAATAATAAAAAAAAACAACGAAATTCAAAAATAATGAAAAAAAAAACAACGCAATACGAAAAAACAACGACTCATAGCGAAAATGAGTCTTAATTCAGTAACGACGCAACTTCGAAAAAACGCAAAATGAAACGACGCAAAGCGAGGTATTGGTGTATATTAACACGTTCACGACCGAGGTGTTCAGGCAAGGGTTGGCCACAAACCAGATGATAAATTGGCACGAAATGAGTTTATTGAAATTCAATGGTAGAATAAATAATTTATTTATGTTTTAGGGTTTGTGACGTTAGAGATAGTAGGACGCATATATGCGTCGTCGGTATATAGAACAAAGTTTCGTTGTATAAACGACGCATACGTGCAGGACGCACATATGCGTCGGTATAAAAGAAAGTTTAAAAGGTTCTTACATGGAAAAGTACGACGCATATATGCGTCCCCGGTTTATGGAGAAAACCATAGGACGCATATATGCGTCCTATGGTCGTCAACGCGTTAAAGAACACTTTCCCGTATTTCCAGTGTAATTATCCAATTTCATTTATAAAAATTAACAGAAAATTTTGTTTTTAATTTATTTAAAAAATAATATGGAAAAATGTAATGCCTACATAGTAATTTTTGGACTTTTCCAAGTATAATTCACAAAGTATCAATTGAAATTCATGTTAGTCAATTTTAATTCAGAAAATTGTAATTCAGATTAATCAGTTTTTATTCAGAAAGCATCAATTAAAATCTCAACTGCATCTAGCGTTAACAACGCACTTTGTCATTCAAGCCTAGAAACAGTAATCAATGGGACGACGGCATCTTTGTAATTACTAGAACCCTATTCTCCAATGCTTAATTCCATTGAGAATATTTGGTCTAAGGTGAAAATTAATGCAAATCAATATTCGTGTTCCAAACGTTGAAGGTTCTAGCGCAACGGAACAAAGATGGGTCTGTACAGTACATCAAGCTACAGCTTTAACAATGAATGACATGTCTGTCGGTTGCGCACTGCAAGTTAACGACGGCTGAAAGTCTGAATGTCTTAACATGTCTGAATTTAATAATTTACTGCATATTTCATAGGATAATATTAATCTTAAGTTTCTTATCTTCTATGTTAATTTTTAATATTGTTTATTTTTTGTTGGATTAGGGTTCTTTGTTTTATTTAAATTAAAATAAACACATAAACATCGATTTTAAATGCCATTAAGGCTTTCTGAATTAGGATTGATACTTTCTGAATTAAAATTGACTAATCTGAATTACAATTGTTGTTTTCTGAATTACACTTGGAAAATGTGTAGTATCATAATAAAACTGAAAAATGGATATTTTTACTTTTGTTATTGGTATAATAAATGATTAAAAAAAATATTATTTAAAATCAAACGTTGGTCAAAATCGCAACAAACAAGCATATTATTCATAATAATATGGTAGTTTGAGGCGATTTTGGTCAGCATATTATTCACAAAGCGGCCCATACACAATACAAATTTCTTGTCAATATGTTGATCTGCCCTAAAAAATGTTGAGCAATCTCCAAGAAAATAGTTTTTGTCTATGAGTATTTTAGTTTTGATATATGGAAAACAGTATAACAATCTAATGCTGGCGTGGACTGTAAACTTTCGCTAGCAAAAATTTGTGCAATGTCCATGTTTTTTTTGGTTTTTGTGTTGGTAGCAATGCAGCAGATAGAAATTTTTTTTATTAAAATGATATTATTGCTTTATTAAATTTATTAAAAGAACTAAAATTAGATTTTTTGATGATCCTATTAATATACAATTATTAAATTTTATTTTGCAGAAGAGAAAAATGTCGATTTTCTTAGTAAATGCTGGATACGCATGCTTATATAGGTTCTTTTATATTGTTGGCAATACTATTTGTGATTTTTTAGCGTTTAGCCTACGCTGACTTTGGAGAATGGCTATTTTAGTTGGCGCGTAACTATAATATAGTTTTGGTGTTGTACAACATCAATATTGTTCACCAACACAATGTTTCTACAACTCTGTACACCAACATTGTAGGATGGCTCTTAAACAATTTTCGTAAGCATATATGTTTCGTATAAAACGTCATTTAGATTGTCAACAGGTTGCAAACATTCCCGACACAGTACAATAATTGAAACAGCATCCAACGCCAAGCCCGCAACAATTAAAATATTTTAATATATTTCCAACCTGTTTGCAACCATCAAAATGGTTTAAAAAACGTTTACGACTGCCACACTCAAGCTAGATATAATTTGCCCATGATGACAGCAAATTGTACTGTGTGGTATACTGAACACAATATGCGAAGGCATGCGTATCCATACAAATTATATTGGGGATCCGTTTTTTTTAACACAAATCGTAAGTCAAATGGTTTTATTTGGAGAAAACTGTTTCGATATAAAGTAAACGATGTATTGGAAATATTCGGAATAAATAAAAAAACTGAAAACAAACATATTCATAAAATACATAACAATGCTTCAGAATATTCATAAAATATATAACAATGCTTCAGAATATATATATATATATATATATATATATATATATATATATATATATATATATATATATATATATATATATATATATATATATATATATATATATATATATATATATATCTTTAATCAAATATAAAATTTAAATTTAAATAAGGGAAAAGAAGGATATTCAATAATTAAAAGAATAATTAAAATAATTAATAACCAACAAAACAATGTAATAAAAAGAACAGAGAGTCAAGAATTTCACAATAATGATTATCATTTCTCTTTATATTACACATCGTTTATGATTTCTTTATCATATAAAGAAATCATAAACGATGTGTAATATAAATTTAGATAAAAAACATTTACGACATTTTCCCAACGTGTTTCCGTCCACGTTATTTTTATTTAATTTCTTTTAATTTTTAATATTGGCTCCCACTCTATAAAATAAATGTCAAAAATTCTTGATTGTGACGTGGTAGGTAGGTTAAGTAAGTATAAATACTTATTTGCTTACACAAAAAGTTGATATTTTCTATTGTGCGGTCTTCGTGTAGTAAAAATTTAAAAATCGTGATAAATACTTTAATTTTAAACATAAAATACTAATAATTATAATTACAAATTATTAATAAAATTAATTTACACGCAAACAAAAAATTATTTTTGTTTTGTTAATTTTACATTACACAAAAAAGTTCTTTCATAAAATTATCTGGCAGCACAAAAAAAAGAAGAAAACATGGGTTTGACTATTTCAAGTTTATTACAACGCCTGTCATTTAAGAAACAAATGAGAATATTAATGGTTGGATTAGATGCAGCCGGTAAAACAACAATTCTTTATAAATTAAAATTGGGGGAAGTTGTAACAACAATACCAACAATTGGTTTTAATGTTGAAACTGTTGAATATAAAAATATATCATTTACTGTCTGGGATATTGGTGGCCAAGATAAAATACGTCCATTATGGCGTCATTATTTTCAAAACACTCAAGGTTTAATATTTGTTGTTGATTCAAATGACCGTGATAGAATATGTGAAGCCGAAAAAGAATTACATAGTATGTTAGAAGAGGACGAATTAAAAGATGCTGTATTATTGGTATTTGCTAATAAACAAGATTTACCTAATGCTATGACTGCTGCTGAATTGACCGATAAATTACATTTGAATCAACTACGGCATAGAAATTGGTATATACAAGCAACATGTGCATCACAAGGACATGGTTTATATGAAGGTTTAGACTGGCTCTCCAATGAATTGGTCAAAAAATAACACGGAAATTTCATAAGCAAACAAAAAATTTTAATAAGAAAGAAATTGAGAAAAGAATCTAAATGGAAATAAAATTTATTATTATAACTTATGTTTTAATTAATTATCATTAAATAAAAATATATTAAAATTCAAATCCATATTTATAGTGAATCCATATTAATTTGCAAAATAATTTTCAAAGGAATTTCAAAAAATGTTGGGAATGTATACTTCAAAAAATGTTGGGAATGAAAGTTTCTGGCAACATTTGAGATATCATAGATAACCAAAAAACCTAATAATGATTATATGATTTCTTTAATTGTCAACTTAAAATAGGTTAAGTACATTTCTGGTAACCAGCTATAAAAGCGACTTATGAAAACAAAATACAATAATGACAGTTCGATAAATTCGATAATTTACAAACTTAAAAAAGGCTAAGTTCAAAATTTTGGAATAATTCCAAAAGTTAAGTTCAAAATTTTTGTATTATAGCTTTTTAAAAATAATCAAACTAATTGCTAAAAATATTATAAAATAATTTTTTTAAACGTAGACATAAATAGTCGAAGGATTTAAAGATTCATTTAATGGATAAATTGTTTACTAGTTGACATTTTCTATAATAATAAAAGATTTAATGGACTCCATGAGTTAACCAAGTCATAATAGTTTGTTATAAAAAGCAGAATAGTATATAGTATTGCTTATTCCTTATAGCATATTATTTTATATGGGAATTTTAATAAGAAAAAAATATTTTACAGTGTTCAAATATCTGTAAAACTTTGAAGAATTCTTTAAAAAAACTAAAATATATAATCCAATTTTCAAATATATAAAAAAAATATAACTTACCCAAGACATGCTATAGAAAAACATAAATTGATGTAAAATACAATTAATGCTGGATATTTGTTAGCATTTTTCCAATCAATAAAAAATGTTGCAATTACAAATAAATTACAAAAGAAACAGATGGTTGCACCCCATCCAATTAATTTATGTATTTGTCGATGCTCATCATCAGTGTACAATGGATCCTTACATTGTATACCACATCCTTCAATACCATTAAAATAACTTGTAGATGATTCAGTTAATGGTGCAAGACATTGGCTAGTTGTATTAAATCTCATTTCTCTAACCTCATTACTACATTTTGTTGGATATAATGTTTCATTACATTTTAAAAAATCTGGAAAATATGTTGTATTATATAGAATACGACAAGGTTCCAATGTTAATTTACACATTTCCAAAGATGGTAAATGTACCATTTCTTCGTTTTTAATTTTTTCACATTTCGGTACAAAAACAGCGCATAAAAATTGCTAAAAATATTATAAAATAATTTTTTTAAATATGTATTATATATTTAGTCGATTACCTGTATAACAGCCCAACATTTAGGAATATGCTGTAAAGCTCTATAATTTTTCAGTCTTTCGAAAGTTTGATGTTGATTAAAATAATCTGTTAAATCTAAACTGGTATGAGTGTATGGAATTTTTGAACCAAGGCACTCATTAAACATTAATGGTTCACATCGACCTTTACGAACACATTGACCCATATCACTCCTTCCATTTTTAACTAAACAAAAACATTGTTTTAAATCAAATTTATTATCATTGAAATTTTTACCGTAAATTCTATAATTTGTAGATCCCGGTATTTGTTTTAACTTAATCGAATCTGTTGCTGATATACAATGTACATTGTAAACAATTGTAACGATTAAAAAAAATTTGATAAAAAATTGATTAATAGAACTGAAAATCAAATAAAAAAATATATAAGATGTAGTTTATTTATTATGGTCTAAAATATTAGCAAAACATATATTTATGCTCTTCAGAATTTAAGCTATAATAAACAATTTTATAAGATATTTCCTAATAACGTGAATATATAAATTATATTTACCACATTTTTTATGTTAACAGCTAAAAATATCTTTTTTTCCGAAATTAAAGACGCACTAATCTAATGTTAAAATTATAATACACTAAATTTTTTATTGAAAATTTAATTTGTAAATAAATGCTCAATTTTTTACTGCTGCCGTTTGATAATTAAATATGTATATGAAAATATTTTTATATTTCCATTATTTAAAATATTAGTTGTACTTTTACATATATTAAAATAATAATTAATAAAATAACATCTTAATATATTAATTTTAAAAATAGTTTAAATAAAAGATTGTATGATGTAAAATTATTTAAAGACCACCCATGCCGCAAAAATTATGACATTCCTTTTTGTTTCTGTTGATCTTGTTTAGTCGCCGAAAAAAAATAACTTCACAAAAACAAATTCAATTACAATGTACGATCATTAATGATTGGAAAGCATTATTTGAATTTAATGTTAATAGATGGCAGTTCGTCGAAAAAACATGATATAATGAAAATTGTAAATAAAAATAAATACATAATCATAAGCTTTATTATAAAAAAACATGAAAAATCAACAGTAATGATATTTCCCATAATAATTATTGCAAGGTATTATTTGTTAAAAAAGTTTTCATGCTCTTCCCTAAAGACATTTTGAAAATCTTTACAAATTTCAAAATGGTTTTTCATTTCCTTTTGTTTTACATAATGTTGAGCATTAAAAGGACACTGTTCTAATAAATCCCCTTGATAATTTTTTCTACATTTTATAATGTGTGCTGGCATTCTAAAACATAATATTCTATGTGTATTATTAAAAGGGCAAACTGCATATTTCGATTCAGAATCCATATTTCAAACTGCAAATATATGTTAATGTTAAATATATCAAAATTTACATAAACATACATATATAATATACACAATTTGTAATATAATTATTACCTTAGTGCTTAGTTAACGGAAATAAATAAATGTTAAAAAAAATACATCTTCATTTACTTTGACCTTGTGCACTTACGGACATCTTTCTATTTCACTTGTGTGAGATATACATGCCGCCTTTTCAGCGATTATTTAAAACAAACCACAACATTGTAGCGCTGCAGGATTGTCAGACAAGAGCAGGAATCGGAAATATACTGTGACTACATGATACAATTATACAAGATATGGCATTCTTGCGTTTCATTTTGACACTGTTCTGCGCATAACGTCACAATATCTATAAAATATGTATATGCCGTAGTATTTATATGAAATTTATTCGTTTTTCAATTTCAAAAAATCTATCTATAGGAATATATTTATTAAAATACAATTGTTACCGGAAATTTAATGATATTTATTTAAATTTTCAAGTAATAATTTTTTTGTATTTTCCCTTTTTTTGATTTTAAGTTTTCTAAAATTTGCCGGTTTAACTTTCTTATGCGAAAATACATTCTAGCACGCATAAAAAGGTTTTTTTATTTTATTACTGCAGTCAACATGTTCAACTAAATTTAACGTGTGACTTATATAATTTTTTATTATTAATAATTCTTCCCCGTTGGCTTCATTAAATATCATTTCTAGTTCCATCATATATCCCATCATTTGTTCGTTTCGTTTCGACAATCAGCCTTCACTTAAATGATTCACCCATGCTACTATCATTCTCAGCATTGACACGAATTGGAAGTTCATTAGGCAACCTTTTGCATATGTATCCAGCCAGATTTTCCAATCCATCATATGCCATTGAAGCAAAATCGTTATCTTCTGCGTAATCTGTTATTACTTCAATGTTCATGTTCAAAATACTTTTAAACATAGATCCTAAAATGTGAAATAAACGTAATTAATTAATAATATAAATTATTGAACTGAAGTAAATCCGTGCCTGTCAATGTCGGTTCCGCTACTAAGTTGTTGCAGTTGCAGCCATTATTTAAGTGACAGGATCAATTATTCCAGTTGAGATATCAATTTTTTTGGCCCAATTATTTGGTGTTCGTACACAAGGTAATGGAAACTGCTTTTGCCTTAATAATTTATAAGCACGCGGACTGGCCGCATAAAGTGTGATTGATCTTGCCACATCAGCTTCTGTCCAGTTCAATCTTTTTGAACCAACTTTTATTTTTTTAATTTGGCCAACCGTAAATATTTCTAACAATTTATTTTCTGAGTTCTCTCTATGGAATTCACTTATAGTTAGTTCTTTTTTTAAATTATCAATTTCAAGATTGTTAGATATTTCGGCTTCTAGCAAACGAACATTTTCTGATTTCAAATTTTTCCTAAAATAACAAGAACTAAAATAATTAGACATACAAACATAAATATTTAATATACATTTCCGTATTTAGATGATCAATTTCCAGTTGAATTTTATTATTTATACTGGACATTTCATCATATTTTAATTTCCAGTCTTCTTCAGGTTCAACATCAGCTGGCACATCAAATTGACTTGTTTTATTTTCAACAACATTTGTTTGTTCTAATAAATTTCCAACCAAGTTTTTATTTTTTCGAACGTTCATCCTTTCAGCACGTTCAGATTCTTTAATTTCATCCTCACAAATTATATAAATTTTAGGTACAGATCCCGGTTTCAACTGCCATCTATCTGCTAATCCTTAAAAATATTATTAATAAAATTCTATATGTAAAAAATATTGTATATTTACCCATTTCATATTGTAAATAATTTACAAAATCTTCTTTCACAAAATGTTTACAGCAAATTTTTGCGGTTTTCCAATTAAATTTGTCTTTACGTTTGCAAAACAGAATCCATTGTTTTAGCAAACTTTGATTTTTCGGAAACGTAAAAAAACTACCAACACTTTCTGAATTTAAAGGCTCATTATTATTGTTTTTACAATTAAATACTGTGCACCACATATTATTTAATTATTATTTTTAATATTCCAAATTTCATATAACACAACACAATTGTTTACAATTTTACAATGGATATTATTACATCACCCAGAAACTTCAAACAAAAGATTGAAGTTGGCAGATATGCGCATTGTCATATCTTGTATATTTGTATCATGCTGTGACTCTAACATTGTTCATTAAATTTGACATATCCAATTTTTATTTAAGAACACGTGCTATTGATGTTTTATGTACCATAATTAATTTGATAGAAGAAATAATGTTATTTAGGTAAAATTAAAAGATAAAGGTAAAAACAAAGAAAAAGTTTATCTTAAATAGTTAAATAAATATAATTTGATTGTAAAAGATTTTAAAACAAAATTGATGTATAATAATCTTTCAAAACTCGATTAGCTAATTCGTGTTTTCTACTAATTTGTATAAAATCTCCTATATTTTCTTGACGATAATCAATTTCCTGAAAAGAAAAAATATATTTATAAATAATCCTTCTAAATTACAAAATAATCCGTACGTTATATATAGAAATAACATCACAATATGTCTCACAATATTTTAAATGAAATTAAAATGCAAATTAATGAAATAAAAACGTAAATTTTATTAATTATGTTGATTTTATTTCATTAGTGTAGTAAAATATTTTAGGAAAACCCTTAAAACAAATAGGTAAATAACATATCTGTGTAAAATATCTTGTTTTCTACATCAATATTCATAGTTTGGAACGATACGCCGCTTATCAAAAAATTATTTTCATTCAATAATAATTACTTTTAATCGCTTTAAAAAAACTTTTTTACTAAACATAAATTTATATTTCAATTATTTGAAATGAAATGACAATTTGATTTTGACAACTTGGTTTGCTTAGAAAGAGAACTACCTCAAAACGTGGCATCATAAATACTTTTTGGATAAATTAATTAGAGAGAGATAGAAGACTTATAGACTCTCAATTAGAGAGCGATAGTAGATTTATGCCCTCTCCATCCAATACTTACTCTTTGCCATAACCTAAAAATATTCGAAAAAGTCGCTACCGGATTTTGCATTTCCATACAAGGTTATAAAAAGGTGTCAGCGATTTTATCAGTAAATTTTTTTAATAAAATTATTCGACACAGGCCTATCTTTGTCTCGATTTTTGCATCCCCAAAAATCGAGATAAAAATTAGATTTTATTCGTACAAAAAAGTAAGTGTATCCGAGTCAAATGAAGTGAATCATCTTAGTTTTAATTTTTCCATACGATACTCTCAAATATGGACCTTTATCACATTAATTAATTTATGTGATAAAGGTCCATATTTGAGTATCCGGTAAAGGTTTCGTGTTTTAATAAATCGTGTGCAGTATAATTTACATTATTCGTCAACAAGAGGAATGTGATAGATATGCTTTTTTAATCAAATAAAGCAACTTGTTATTTTGGTGATATTTACTCTACAAGACATACTAAATCGAAAATTTGTAATGCACAGGGATATTCTGAACTCAGTCGGAATATTCCGGCGGAACGGATTTTGAGATTCGTATTCTGTACTCTGGCGGATTTTTGAAATTAATTCCTGCGGAATTTTTGCTATTTTGTACTCTGGCGGAGCGGAGAATTTGACATTTATTCTCCCCAAGAAATTAGTTACCGAAATTTAAAAATTAGTTAGTGCATTTGAAAAATTAGTTAGCGAAAATTAAAGATAGTCAGCTTTTTAAGTTTTTATTTTATTTTTTGATATGCTTTTATTAATATATGTATTTAATATCTATTTTTTTCAATAGATTGTATGACATCAAATTCTTCGACCAAAATTTAGAGGATTAATTAAATGATTAAAATTAATTATTTTAGAGGATTAATTAAATGATTAAAATTAATTATTTTATAATAATTAATTTTAATTATTTAGTTATATTTATATGCATATTAATAACTCTTTTTAATCATATTATAATGTTATATATTTTAGCTTTTATATTTATTATTTTAACTTTTATATTTATTATTAATAAATATACTTTCGAGTTTTTAAAGTTTATTTTAGCTTTTATATTTATTATTAATTTGTTTCATATGTAAACTTCTGTGGTAATAATTATTTTCCTAAAATCTTATGAATCCATTCTTCGTATAAAAAACTAATTTAAAGTTTTCGAAAATTGCACTATCACTAAAACAACTATGAAAGCATCGGATTCGAACACTATATTTGACATTTCTAATTTTGAAATGAACAATATAGCTTGAACAATATAGCGGATGATCATGAAAAAGTATAAAGTACATGGTAGTTGTATTAAAATTATATTCGTGAGATATTACTAATAAATCCCTAAAAATATGTGTCTTGGTTATTCATTATACGGTAGTTGTATTAAAATTATATTCGTGAGATTATACGGTGTCAGTGGATTTTTGGTTAAATTTAGTATGTCATCATATAGGTGTCGTTGGACTTGTGGACTTAGCATGTCAGCATATAGGTTAGTGGATTAGAAAATGTTATAGAAATGTTATAGATTTTAACACTCATATGAATTTCGTCGGAGTATGAAAATTGCCCGTTCCACCGGATATTCAGACGGGTCAGAATAGCCCTCGTGTACTCTTCAAGCAAGCGATTCGTAAAAGTATCACCGGCGATCGTAAATGAGCCGTAAGGGAAAAGTTGGAAAAAAAGCACATTAAATATTATAGCGAATGGAAATATTTATATAGTTTTTTTTTTAACAGAAATTTATGTTCATACACAATATATGTAGATTTTCTAAAATACACAATTAAATAAAACTGAAATTTAATTTTAACTGCTGTATTATTAGTGCACAGTATCAATAAGTGTTATTTTTAACATTAACACTAGGTTGAAAATACAAATGATTATAATAATCGGGAAAGTCGACATAAAAATAATATTTAATTTACAATCTTTAAATTTGTTGTTAATAATACATCAGAAATTCCTAGTGTGCCAATAAAAATACTACCAACATCTTGTACAACCAATTGAATCAAAACAATAAAATAATGCAATAACAATAAAACATTCCATTTTTTTTTTTGCTAAAATAGATGCAAAATTATTGAATGGTCATAGTTTATTTTGTAATAATAATTTTTTCTAAAACTTAACACCACCAATAATAAACGATACAAATTGTACACATCAAAATTTTTAAATTTCGATGAAGCAATAGCATAAATAATACAAATAGTATAGGTAACCAATTAATTAATACTAATTGGAATAATAGAATCTCAATAGTTTATCTAAATTGTTAACAAAAAAAAAACAACTCAAACATTTTTATTTTTGAACACAACACAATAATAAGGGCATTAGCTTGTTGCAGTGAGAAGTTTCTTCACTATAAAGAAATTTATGTATCGGAATCCAAATAAAAAATTAGTAGGTTCAAATTGAAATACAAAAATATTAAAGAAATTTCAAGTGTAGATAACTCGGTATTTGGAGCCCTATACTCCTCAGTAGCGAGAACAAGGAAAATAATAATAACTATTTACTGCTATTGTAATAACTAATAAAATAATTAAAAACAATTTAATTTAATTCTATCAAAAATCTGCATTAAAAAACATCTAAAACTAAATATACTTTGCCAAAAGTGAAATGAAAACGACACGGTTGCGTAATGATTTTTTGAAAGATTAAACAACAAATTACATGAAAAAGGCAGGCGATTCGTGTCCGCTTCATTTAAGATTCGTCATAGGGGAACTCGTTTTAGAGTTAAAGGGTAATAATACCGTTATGTTATTTTAAGAAAAAGAAAACCAGTTCAAGATTTTTCATATAGCCAATAAAAATATTGAGTCCCGTCATATCATTAGGAGGGGCAAGTTGGAACAAACCTTAGGTTAAACGTTAAAGTATGATTTTCAATGTGATGAAGCGTGAAGATGTCGACCAGAACGAGATGTAAAATACAGTTTCATGAGTTGTCTGATAGAGAGGCACATCTGCAAAATTTTACGCACGCCGATTTTACGCTGAATTCAACATCTTCTTCCAGTGATAGGCTGCATGAAGACGCCGATTTATGGTAAGTATCTCGGCATATATACTTCCTATAAAAAAGATATGAATGTCAAAATTATTTTTTATGGTTTGAATATTTTCAGTTTTTAATAACCTTTAAAAAATTAAATTTGACAGTTTACAAATGAAATTATTTGAATTACGATTATTGCACAGTGATAATTTTGTACTTAAAATAAAATTTTATAAATCAAACCATACTGAAAAATATATTATTTAAAACTATACTTTTTTAATATTACAAAATTCATATTTTACACTAAAATAACATTAAACATTTTTTTTTGTTTTTTTTTTAAAATCTATGAATTTAATATGCTTTGTTATTAAAAAAATAATATTTTTTCAGTTATGAATTTTTATGTCAAAAATGTTACTATAAAATTTGTGGTATCTTTTTCGCGCTGTCTCTTTTCACCTCACATTTTTTTTGTTATTGCTATCTCATTTTAGTTTTCTGCAAAAGATGACACTTCATAATGAAAATACTATCATCACAATGAAAATCATACTTTATCCAACTGCCAAATATCATTAACTTTGGATGGGGATTTCAAAAGCTACAGATCCAGCGCTTTTCAGAATGGCCAATTTTAATGGTTACACTGAATATGGTAAAACTGACAATGTAAATTGAAAATTCTAATTCTAACTCAAACAAATATAGGTTATATACACTTATACCTAACACACATATACCTAAATACAAAATATCGCTACTTTTAATTAAAGATTTTATTTATTAGTTATCGTTCTTACAAATTTATATAAATTTTCTTAACTAATTAATTTTATACGCAATATCCTTCGCCGACCAGGTGCAGACATATATCAAAAGTTAAATATAATATCAATGTAATTAAATGGCACATATCATTAAAACATTTTTTTCATATTTGTCATTTTAATCACGATTATATTGTTAATTATTGTTTATTATTTAATTATAAGATTTAAGAACATTTCGTTAAAAAAAGTGATCGTTCGTTATCTATAAGTTCGTTATCTGAAGTTAGCAATTTCTTATTCAATTTTAACCCAAAAGCGGGCTTTGCAGCCACGCTTTTAATAAAAAAGTCGTTTCTCGGTATACCTAATATAGTCTCTGACGCACGAGTAGGTGTACTAGTTTAGGCACCAGTTATACCCAAACAGCATTCTTGCTGGATTATATCCAGAATCTTTAAGTTAGATCCGATTACTAAGGATTTCCACCAGACCCATGATTTGAAAATCATAATAGATCTTACTACACCAATCTAAGGCCAGTGTATAATCTAAGGTGACAATCCCCATTTCTACCGATGGCACTCTAAGAATTTAACCCTGTTGACTAAAGTAACAACTTCCGTACCAATCTTTGATAGTATAAAGCTCGGTTTACTACATTTATTCGTAAAGAAGCAAGTCTCAGTTTTTGCCGGGTTTACTTGGAGTCCGTTTAACGCACTCTGCATACGCTCGGCGTAAAACTATCAGTAATCAATATAGAAAGATTATCTGCATAACAACTGATAAAGTAACCGGTTTTCGATACGCCCTGCAAAACCTCGTCCATCACAAGTAGCCACAGCAAGGGTGAAAGGATTCCATTGTGGGGTGCACAGTTACGTGCACGAACTCTTTGTGAAGAGCTCAGAAATTCCGCAATCAATGTTCTGTTTTTTAGCATGAAAGAAATCCATCTAATAAAACATGGATGTAGTGCAGTGCACATTTAACTGATTTACAATTATAGTAAGCATGCTGGCACGGTGCGAAACCCAATGTTTTGGTGACCATCCTTATTTCATATTCTATTACCCTTTCTAAAGCTTGCAATAGAAAAGAATTTAAACTGTTTGGCCTATACGATTTGGGAGACGTATTTTTTAGGGATAAAAACTAATCTAGATTCCTGTCATAGTTTCGGGATATAGCCTAGATTGAGGCAACCTATGTGTAACCTACGAATTCTACCGATACAAGCTATATTTGCCTTTTGCATTTAACCTTTTCTTCTGTGATTATATTCCCTAACCCAAGACTTGATTCGTTTGTTACAACTACCAAAGAAACATCTCATAATCCGACGTCAGGCATCCAGGAAAGTTATGTCTAGGCTATCTTCTATTGAATTCGCTTTGACATCGTTTTCATTCTCTAATAATTCCGGCTGCGTGTGTGCTTTAACCAGGATCTTTTTAAGCCTACCTACCTCACTCACACCTTCCATTTGCTCTGTACAATTTACCTACGATTCTATTTGAGATTTCCTACAGTTCTTTTTAAACATTTTTAATGCATTACGGTATTGTTCCCATAGAACTTCCGAGCTCACGTTCCTCGCCCTATTGAAGAGCGACCTTACGTTTTTCCGTTCATCTATTAATTTGCCTGTGATCCAGGGTTGCCTAGCTTTACAATGAGGCTTCCTTCAAACATAATATCAGTTATGAAACCTAACCTGTAGGAGGGCTCTACTTTTTCTAATCTGAAACCTAATTCTTCTTTATAAACCTACCAGTTTGTTTTAAGTGGATTCCTAAAAGAACTGTTTTTTTCCTAGAGTCAGGGACAAAATTATCCAGCAGTTATCGGAGAAGGTAGGTTCATTTGAAACATACGCTAGGTTTATTTGTATCACACTCAAAGAGAAGTTTCTTCTTTTTGTCTACCGCATAGTCCACAATATTTTTGAGACCTACCATGGGTGGAAGGTCTGGTGAATCGTATCTGTCCATCTTCGGTATCATAATAAACCTGAGTTCCCTGCGCAATCCAACCAAGAACTTTGTTACCATTAGTACACGGTTCTGCACCTCAAAATCACCAGGTTCTTTTAGCTTGGCCGTGCTATGATGAAAGTTTGATTGTACAACCCTCATTTTCGACCTAGATCTAAAGGTCAATCTAAATCTAAAGGTAAATCTTCCAAAATCTTGGTTTCCGATGATATACCACACTTTCTGTAAAAATACAAGTATTTTCATCCTCCGTCAGTGTATGTACATCCGAAAAACTGCTGAAATCGGTACCGACTTCGGATAAATCAACCACCAACACGCCAACACGCAAGGATTCCAAATCGCTTTCCTTATCGGGTATAATCACTTGGTTGCTGTCTGATTTTGGAAGATTAACCGTGTTTTTCTTGGAAAGGTAAAATACCTTACTAGAGGTAAGGTATTTTACCTTTCCAAGAGTCATTAGAGACTCGTTGTCCACTCCCATAACCAGAAGCTGACTTTCATGCCTAATCTGTCAGTAGTAGACTGTCCAGCCGGATGTTAAATGGATGTTGTTAAGGACCTCAATCAGTTTAAGAACCTCCTTAGGGTCCTGTTTGTCGCTAGTAAGCCAGTGAGTGACCCTGGCTAATCGCGGAACCTCCCCATACCTACCACTGCACCAGGTTCGGCACCAGGCCACAGCGGTTCCCATTTTCCTACCTTTTCCTTCAAGAACAGTGGAGAATTATTAATACATACATCCCCCCAGAATTTGCTCCACATAAACTGTTTAGAAAAATGATTATTCAATAATTTTGTGTATGAATATATTATTTTTTGTTTTTATCATAGGGTTCCTTGAGTTCGTGTGGGTCAGGTAGCCTAACTCCAAAGCAATTGCCAAGCTCAACCTTCACGTTTTAAAACAGATGAGGCTCTTGCGACCGAGAATTGGCGGTATAATCGTAGCAAACATCTTCGTGTATGAGATATGGCTAGACACCAAAATTATAGCCCACCAAGATGGTGGTTGAGCGTTGGGCTTACAACCCACCTCGTAAAAAACAACCAGAGAACTAGAAAAACATAATTTCTCCTTATATTTCAGGGGAAAGATCAGGGTATTGTGTTTCTACCTTATGTATGCAGATATTTTCCAGCATTCTTCCTTTAACTTGTTGGCCTCGGTGATCGTCTAGTTAGACTAATTTTAATTATAATGAAAGAAACTTACAATTTTCTTACAAAATTAAATTTTAATTTTCTTTTTCCTAAAAACGGTAGTATAATATATTTTTTAAAACATAATCAAAAACTATCATTTATAAAGAAAATGTTACTTTAATAACTCAAAATATAAAACTTAATCTAAAACTTAATCAATTATTTGTATTAAATTATTTTCAAATATTTTTATTTTATAGTATTTTATTTAAAATCGTTTTAAATAATTAAATGTCTTTTAATAATTACTTGGTGAAATTCTATTTAATAATTTTTTAAAAATAGATCTATTTCATCTTATTTCATTTTTAATATAACATGCAATTTGGTTCACAATCCCTTTTAACTTATATTAACTGTTTTGCCATATGAGTTTGAGTAATTGCATTGATAGGTTGACGCTTTGTTAAACCTTTCCCGATTTTCGGCCATTTTTATTTCTAAAGCAATTCTACTAAGTGCGTCAGCATTACTGTTTAGTTTCCCTCAAATTTTATTCAATTTTATTTATGTTAAGTCTTAATCTCTTATGTATCACCTACTTATCCAGTTATTTATTTATTTATTCACTTCATCCTCTACTTTTTACATTTTTTACTTTTCACACTCCGAATGACATAGTACATGTCTATGATTGCCACAGGTAGTGGTTAGAGTACGTAATTGCAAGGTATCATTGTATGTAAAAGTTGTTTTCGTCTTTATTTACAGACCTGATCATGCTACAACAACAACAAATTCATATTTTTTTAATGCGGTAAATGGCAAAAGTGAAATGATTCACGATGAAGAAAGACTCTTATCCTGCGGTAAAAAATGATTTTTAAATTATGGATAATTTTTAATTTTTTAAAATTTGTTCAGTGTATATTTTCTCTGCCGCATTCTAATGCCTTTACCGAATGGATATTTAGTTTCATGACAATCTCCTGGCATAAGCACCGAAATAGACTGCTTAATAATTTAGAAGTCGAAATAATGATGAGCCAAATTTTGGGGTGTCCTTTACTGAATTTAATAATTATTTCAAAAGTGCGGAAGGCTATTTTAAAAAAGGTGGGAAAAAGTGCAAAATATAACGAGCTGTTTTTTTTAAATTTTTTTTTTATTTATTATTCTTATTATATTATGTTTGATTAGTTTTTTGTTTCGTTAAAAATTAAATTAAAGATTACTTTTTTTATTTATATGTGAAATTTCAAATGTGAGTGATAATCGCAATTTTTTTTTACTTTTTATTATATATAAAAATAAAATTGAAAATGTTAGTATTCACACATAACTTTTGTACAAATATACTAGAATTAGATATAGCATAAAGGCAACGAATAGGTATTAGATCGAGAGGGCATAAGTCTTCTACCTCCTTCTAAGACTTAGAATCTAAGTCATTAAAAAATTCTATTTATCAAAAAAGTGTTTCTGAAGACACGTTTTCAGGTAATACCCTTTCTAGACAAACCAAGTAGTCGAAATTAAATTATCATTTGATTTCAAATACACTGAATTCTCTTTTTATGCTATAAATTGATATATGTATGTACATTCAACATTTTTTATTTAAAATCAAAGCTAGCTATGAAAAATTTTCATAATGTTCTACTACGTATTAGGTTTATTTGCCGATTGGTTATTTATTACTCAGTATAAAACAAAACTCTGTGGAAGAAGGTTACTACTGCAACATAAGTTTTTTAAAGAATTGTAAGTTCAGAATATTTCTTACTTTTTTATGAGATTTTTGATGCATTTTAAGTCATTATTTAGGTTTTATACGATTTTAGAAGTAAATGGAACGTATCTATCATTTTGCATATAAATATATGTCTTAAAAATACATATGTATGTGAATTTAGTGAATTGAAATACCATTGCTAATGCATAACCATATATATGTATTCCAAGTAATGGGGCTCTTAAAAAAATATTGTTACTATTAAATTGAAAATATTATTTACACTTAATATTATATATTCTATTAATATTGGCAATCAATCAAGTACCACAGATTGATTGCCAGTATTAACACCAAATAGCGGAATTATTGGATAAAATTTTCAGTAATTAAATTATATCACTTTCGACTAATTTAACAGTGACATGTATATCACTTTCGATTAATTTAACAAAGGTGATTTAATTTGCTAAAAATATTGTTCGTACTTTTTCTAGCTTTTCCACCAAAATTTGCAATTGTGTTATCTGGGAACTTTAAAAAAATTATTTAAGAACTTTCAACCACCAGGCAGCGAAATAAATTCCCAAATTTTAATTTAAATGCCTTCTAGCAAAAGTTTTATATTTATTGTGATTAGAATAGAAGCATCCCCATAAATTGATAAAAATTGGAATTTATTATTTTCCTTTTCTAATTTTGAAAATGCATATGGGGTGAAAACATTATGAATATTTGCTTCGTTTTAGTCCTCGGAAATGCAAATTTTTTATCAAATAATTTTTGAATTATTTTGGACGTAAGGGTGGATCCAGAGAGGGCGTTATGGCCGATTAGCCTTCCATCCGACCTAGCTTTTACACTAGATAACTTCGGTTTGTAAATTTTTAACTGTATTATATTGCATTTCTACTGAATTACTTCAATTACTTACTTTTTGCAATGAAAAAAAAAACATTTCATTTCAATTTTGTTTATGGCAATTAAAAAATACTAATTCATAATATTTCTGTATTTAATATATTTCAACGTCCGAAACCCATGCGTAATTTCGTAACTCACAATCCGTTTGAAATTAACATTCCGAACAGATTGGCAGCACTTTGACACAGTCATCTGTCATCATTGTCATATGATATTTATTGTATTGCATTTGACTTCTTATAAAAACGTAATGAATATGAATGTTTTCTTATTAATTCTGTTATTCTTTTATAATTATTTTTTACAATTTCTTATTTTTTTAATATAATATGAAATACATGTTTTTTTTTATTGTCGCTAATCGGATACTGTAACTTACCGAATTTGTGCGTGGGAAATTTCACTTTTAGTCATCGCTTAGGGTTAAAAGTGAATAATCAACCATCGCATATACTCAGATGTCGCTGTTAGTTAGAGGGGTCGAATGCTTGGCCTATGGACTGCTAATGAAGGCTCCCAGAGCTCCCTAGTTTCTATGCAATAGCCGCTACTGGCAACGCCCGCCTAGAAAATACATTTTTTAACTGTAATTTACTTTGGGAAACTCTAGATCCGTCCATGTTTGGCCGTACAAGTCCATTGACCGAAATCTTTGATTGTGACTAATCGCATGTAAAGCAAATTGTTCTTAGGCTAAATTTTAACTTCTGCAAACCTTGAGTAACTAAATTGCAATACTAATAGAATAATTTTGGTCATGTGATAAATATATAGAAATACTTCCTAAGCAACGATAGTTTAAATTTAAAATTATTCGTTATATATAGTAATTATCGTTCTATACCGATTTATACTATAGTATAGTTACTATACTCTAGTATAGTACATATATAGTTGATATAGTATAGTACATACATAGTTTGAATTTTTAAATTATTCGCTTGCGTTCCATTTACACTAAGCAACCACAATTTAAATTTTAAAATTACTCGTTACATTTATATAAAACTATTCTTATTGGCGTTGCTTATAAAATTAATTTCTTATCATGTAACCAGTGTTCGAAGTGTGACGTAATGGGGTGGGATGATATCTAAATAATTGTAAAAACCCATCACTTCTTGGGGTGAAAAATGTGTCCCGGAGCATATTTTTTTAAATTTTAAATAATTTTTTTTATGAAATTTCAAAATTTTTGAATTTTTTTAGAACATTGTTAATACGAAAAAATAAAAAAATAATTTAAAATGAAAGTTTTAAATTTCAAATAGCAACGTATGAATATAAAAAATTTGCATATGATATTTCTGCACTATAGAACAACCATGATTTATTTAGACATTTTTTTTAAATTTTCAGATGTATTAATTTAGCATTGAAGGTGACTTCTTGAAATAACTAATTGTTTTTATTCTAATTTTGTAACCTACTGGTCTAGGTACGCGGACCGGCCGCTCCGGTCCCTCTTCTACTACTCTGTTCCCTACGAATCGTGCTACCCCACTTCTTTTATGAATCTCACTAAATTAGCAGGTTTTTGCCTGCTTATTTCATCTAAATTTTCCGTGGAGTAAAAACCAAAGAATTTCCTTCTTTTATTAAAAAGGGCTGGACAGTGACAGAGGAGATGTTCCACGGTTTCATCGCCCTTTGCACAGCCTCTACAAAGGGTTTCCGCTGTTAATCCTAACCTAGAAGCTTATTTACGTAAAAGTAAGTACCCCGTGACTACACCTGTAGTCTAACCTAAGCGTAGGTTTATTCATATTCAGAATACTTTTTGATAATTTTACGTTTAGGTTGCCCCAGATCAGTTTTGTATGCCGACAGCCGACAGCTGTCCAGCACAACCCATCTCGATTCATCTTGATTTACTAGCCACTGTTTTAACAACCTTTTAATGTCGTTAACAGGGTAACCGAGCCGACAAATTGGCAGGTCAGTGTCCGTTGCACCGTTCCTGGCCAATTCGTCTGCTTTCTCATTTCCTGCTATTTCTCGATGTCCTGGGGACCAGATAATCAACAGTTTATTGTTGTTAATAGCTACCTGGCCTAGAAGGGTACGACAATTGAATACCAGTTTCGAGGTTATAGATTTGGATTCCAGCACTTTAATAGCTACTTGGCTGTCCGAACAAATTACCATTTTCTTATTACTACTATTATTCTCTAATATCAATTCCTCCGCTGCTTTAACGGCTGCAATTTCCGCTTGGAAGATCGTGGCGTGGTCATTAAGTCTAATACTGACCCTCAGATCAAGATGTTCTGAAAAAATTGCCGCGCTACAACCTGTTTCCATCTTTGATCCATCCTTATAGAGGACGATACTGTTTCTTGGAATGGGTGAGCCATTCTCTCATTCTCCCCTAGTCCTAGACGGTATTCTTGTACCGATACTTTCCGCGAATACTGTGATATGGGGAAGGTAATCATATTTCATGTTCAGATTGTGATCCGCCTCTTCGATCACACGAGTGATTGTTGCATGAGGTGTGGATGAACCTGAAGTTAGCATATTTTTATTCAACCTTAGCCGCAAAGCGGCGTTAGCAGCCACGCTTGTAGTAATTTAGTTGACAGGGTAAATTTTGAATGTCAAGTTGTGACTAATGTAATTAGTTAGTATTGTTTTTGTTTTTGATAAAGTCCGAATTAAATAAAAATATTTTTTTCTTTGGTCAAGAAAATTTAACCACGTGTTTTATTATATTTCATCGTTCGCAACCTTTCCTATGTATTTGGATCAATTATTTACATAAATGGCGACCGTGACAGGACGGTGAAATAAAGAATAAAACTAAAAATGGATAAAGATAAATTAACACGGAAAAGTTTACGAACATCATTTACAAAGCGAACGAGTACCATTGAAGCCGAATTACAAGCACAAGTCGTAGACCTCGAAAAAATCAATGGGATTTTACAACTTCTTAATTTGAAGCAAGAAAAATTAGAGGAAATTAATCAACAAATTTATGAAAAACTAGCTGATACAGAGAATATAACACAAGAAGAATTGGACAATGAAATTGAGGTAAATAATACTTATAACCTCAAATATTATATTTTAAAGGAAAAAGTGGCAAAAATTCAGAGGAAATATGATGATGAAACGGCTAGTAGTGTAACGCAAAATACTACCAAAATAGAAAATCGTGTACAATTTAAGCTACCACAAATAGAACTGAAGAAATTTAGTGGTGAATTAAGGGACTGGTTGGTGGTTGCCGGTTTGGTCTCTATTTAAAAAAATCGATGAAGACCCATTAATAGATGACAGTGATAAATTTCAATATTTAATACAAGCAATAACTCCTGGTACGAGAGCACGTGATTTAGTAGAAAGTTATCCTGCTATTGGAGAAAATTATATAAAAGTTATTAGTAGTTTAAAAGGCAGATTTGGAAAAGAGGAGTTATTAATTGAAGTTTATACTCGTGATTTATTAGGATTGGTATTACAAAATATAACATCACCAAAAGACATTATTTTATCAACATTATATGATAAATTAGAATGTCAGTTAAGAGCGTTAGAAACTTTAAAAATAACTAAAGATAAATGTGCTGCCATCTTGTTGCCATTAGTAGAGTCTTCTTTGCCTGAAGAAATTTTAAGAGTGTGGGAAAGAAGTAATTATTTTAAGATTGATGTCGATACAGATGCTGATGTAGTACAAGTAGAAGTAGATAATCGATTTACAGCCGAAATTCGTTTGGAACAATTAATGAAATTCTTACGATCAGAGTTGGAAAATGAACAAAAAATTAAACTCGCATTATCTGTTTTTGGAATTGAAACGAAACACAGAAAGACTAATAATATAACTGAAAACAAAAAAGATCGTATACAACAACATTCGTCCATTTTTAAAGGAGTATCTACTGCCACTGGGTTGATAGTTACTAATAAAGAAATACAATGTGCATTTTGTGATTATAATCATTTGAGTAAAGATTGTTTCAAGGCGAGAAAAATGACAATGGAAGAAAGAAGAAAAATATTACGGCAAAAACGTTGTTGTTATAATTGTTTACGCATTAGACATAGAGTAGACTCGTGTAGAGATAAAACGTTGTGCTTGATATGCAATAAAAAACATATACTGATGTGTGAAGAAGTGAAAAAGTGAAATAAGAACGTTTCAGAAGATGTGAATAAAATTAATGATATAAAAGAAAATCAAACATTAGCTTGTTTTAGTAGTTCACATAAAATAATGTTACAAACGCTTTTAATAAAAGTAAAAACCGATACAGAAATCAAAAGAATAGTAAGAGCAATTATTGATACCAGTTCACAACGATCGTATATTTTGAAACGTAGAGCAATTGAAATGGGATTGCCAATTATAAGAGAAGAGAACGTTAAACATGTTTTGTTTGGCGGAATAAAGACAAATGTCATTAAACACAAAATGTTTAGAGTAAAGTTGTTCAACTTGAAAGAAAATTTTAATACAGATATAGAGGTTTTAGATCAGGATGTGATTTGTGGAAAAATTGATTCTTGTTTACCAGACTGTTGCATAAGAGAATTAAAGAAAAATAATGTAGAATTAAATGATTGTTGTGACTTACCTATTGAAATTTTAATTGGAGCTGATATAGCGGGCCGATTATTGACAAGAAATCAGTGTATATTATCGGATGATTTAACAGCTGTGGAGACAAAATTAGGGTGGACAGTAATTGGAAAAATTGATATAGATCATGATGACAACAGTATGAAATTAGAATTATTGGGTATAGTTGATCCCACGGAAAAGAAAAGGAAAGAAGAATTAAATTTAGAGGCTGAAAAACATTTTTTGGAAACTGTATCTAATGATGTTGATGGAAGATTTGTGGTACATTTACCATGGTTGAATAATCACCCTCCACTTCCAACTAATTATAATCTTACTGTTAAAAGGTTGGAAAATACTAGAAAGAAATTAGAAAAAGAGAATATGTATGAGGATTATAATACTATTTTTGAAAATTGGCTACAAGAGGGAATAATTGAGGAAGTATTAGAAACTGATGGTGAACAAGCAACACATTATTTACCACATCGGCCAGTTGTTAAATTAAATAGCACAACAAAGATTCGTCCCGTATTTGATGCGTCAGCTAAAGAGAAAAATGGAATATGCTTTAATAGTTGTGTAGAAATAGGTATAAATTTGATAGAATTAATACCTTCAGTTTTAATCAGATTTCGTTTAAAAGAATTTGGCGTGATAGCTGACATTAAAAAAGCATTTTTACAAATTGGGCTGATTTCACATAATCGAAATTTGTTGCGTTTTTTATGCTTTGATATGAATGGTAAATTAAGA
This sequence comes from Empis livida, assembly GCA_963932195.1. Lineage (NCBI taxonomy): Eukaryota > Metazoa > Arthropoda > Insecta > Diptera > Empididae > Empis > Empis livida. The sequence continues at coordinate 29,659,989 of OZ010649.1, read as the reverse complement.
ATATTCAGACATTGTCGATTAGTTTTTTCCTTTTTTATTGGGAGTCGTGCTTAAATATCATTGGGAAAAAATGAAAAATACTGAATATTCTTTAAATGTAATTAAAAGATTATTAAATTCTCTTTATGTTGACAACTGTGTTACGAATGTATCAAGTGAACAAGAATTGCAATCGTTTATAGCTGAATCAACAGAAATTTTGAACTTTGGTAAATTTGAATTGAGAGGGTGGGAGTATACCCACAAAAATGATACTGAAGAAGAAAACATTTCAAATGTTTTAGGTTTAAAATAGAATAAAAATAATGACTGTTTAAAATTAAATTTAGATAATTTTGTACCAATTAAAAATGATATTGTAACAAAAAGAATAATTTTATCAATGATGCAGCGAATTTTTGATCCGATTGGAATATTTTGTCCGGTTGTAATTTTTCCTAAATTACTTTTACAACAGATATGGGTGACAAAAATAGGTTGGGATCAATCTGTAGATGATGTTATTAAAAACCAGTTTTGAGAATGGTTAAAAGGTTTAAGTTATTTGGAAAAATTGAAATACCCAGATGGTTAATGAATCTGAAAAATGAAGTAAAATATACTCTACATATATTTTGTGATGCTAGTAAAGAAGCTTATGGAGCTGTAATTTTTTTAAGGTCTGAATCTGATAATAGTGTTAATGTAGAATTGGTAATGGCAAAATCAAGAGTGGCAACAATTACTAAAAAGAAAAGAATGGCTATACTGAGGTTAGAGTTATTAACAGCCAACATAGGTGTACGTTTGTATTCTACGGTAATAAAGGATTTAGATATATGTATTGAAGATATAATTTTTTGGACAGATGCTACAACTGTTCTAGCCTGGATTTATCGAGATGATCCATGGGATGTATTTGTTAGAAATCGAGTCAAAGAAATTAAAGAATTGACGTCTACAGAGCAGTGGAGACATCATCATCATCATCTTATAGCTCTACAGCTCGTTGTGAGCTTTGGCCTTCTTTACAATTTTCCTCCATTCGTCACGGTTCTGTGCTAGTGTTCGCCAATTTGTAATTTGCAATTTTTGCATGTCCATATCTATATTGTCGATCCATCTAACTCTAGGTCTTCCCCTCGCCCTTGTTCCATCTGGTTTCGCAGCATATATCTTATATTGAGCTCGTTCTTTTCCCATTCTTAATACATGTCCAGCCCATCTTATCCGTTGCGCTTTTATAAATCTCACTATGTCTTCGTTATGTATCAGTTCATTTAGCTCATTGTTGTTTCTTCTCTCATACTCTCCGTTATCCAATCTTCTTGCTCCGAATATTTTACGTAGTATTTTCCTTTCAAAGATTCGTAATTGATTTTCATCATTTAAAGTCATTGTCCAACATTCGCTGGCATACGTCACTACTGGTCTTATAATTGTCTTATATATTATTAGTTTTGTTTGTCTTGACAGTAGCTTTGATCGTAATAATTTGTTGTGTGCAAAATAACATTTATTACCAGCTTGTATCCGATCTTGTATTGAAAGATGCATGTTATTATTACTTTTTAGATTTGTTCCCAGATATACGAAGTTATTCACACCTTCAAAGTTATATTCACCAATAGTTATATTTTGTGCTGATCTTTGATTTTCATTTCGTGACATCTTTAGGTATTTGGTTTTTTGTTCGTTTATTTTGAGCCCGACTATGCTTGTTTCATTTTCAAGAGCAATCAAAATCTGTACCATGGTTCTGTAATTTCTTGCCACTATTGCTATATCATCAGCATATGCTATTAGTTGGTAAGATTTTATGAATATATTACCATCTTGGTGCAATTTTCCAATAGCATGATTTAATAACAAATTGAAGAGTAGCGCAGAAAGAGCATCTCCTTGTCTTACTCCAGTTTTAATGTTGAATTCTGCTGATGTCTGGCCTTGTATCAATACTTTAGCTCTTGATTTTTCCATTGTTGACATCGCTAGTTCGGCAAGCTTTCTTGGTATACCTTGTTTTATTAGCGCTAACTTAATTTGATTTCGATTTACACTATCAAATGCTTGTTTGAAATCTACGAAAAGAATGTGTAGATCTTTACCATATTCATAACACTTTTCCATGTTTTGTTTTATTAGGAATATTTGATCTATCGTAGATTTTCCTTGTCTGAAGCCACATTGATAATCACCTATAACTTCTTCAGCAAATGTTGTTAGTCTGTCATATATAATATTTGAGAGTATTTTGTATGCAGAGTTTAATAGCATTATTCCCCTATAATTTTCGCACAGCATCTTATCCCCTTTTTTGTGGATTGGACATAGCAGACTGGTGTTCCATTTATCAGGTATTTTTTCTTCTCTCCATATTTTACAAATTAAGTTATGTAATATTTGTTGTAATGTTTCACCTCCTGCTTTTATTAGTTCAGTTGTTATTGTGTCCTCACCTGGTGCTTTATTATTCTTTAATTTTTTTATTGCTGCTTTTATTTCTTCTATGGATGGTTCTTCATCAAATGGTTCTACAGTTAGAATTGTTTCCTCTTCTTCTTCATTTCGTTCCATTGGCACATTCAATATTTCTTCAAAATATTCTGCCCATCTATTTATTACTTCTTCTTCGTTTATTATATTTAATCCTTGTTTATCTTTTATTACATTTAATCTAGGTTGAAAGCAGTTGATCTCATTTTTTATGCTTCTAAAAAAATTTTTCACGTTGTTTTGTGTAGATTCCAGTTGCATTTGAATTATTTTATTTTTAAGATTTTCTTTTTTCTTCTTTCGACATAGCTTAGAGGCAATTGTTCTTTTTATTTTATATCTTTCTCTATTATTTCTGGTATTTCGTTGTAACATTTTCATACGACTTTCATTTTTAATATTAATAGCATCTTTACATTCTTCATCGAACCATTCAGCGTTTCTTTCCATTGGTATAAATCCAATAACTTCTGTTGCTGCAGTTTTTATTGCATTTTCAATCTGTTGCCATTCTTCCTCTATATCGTATTGTTCATATTGTTCATTACTACTTAGATGCTGTTGAAGTGAGTTTTGATATATTTCTAATGTATTTTCATTTTTAAACTTGTCCGTATTCCATTTAGTTCTCCGTTTTCCTTTTTTAATTGCCATGTTTGAGATTCTTTGTCTTAGCACTACTTTTACCATAAAATGATCGCTATCGCAGTTAGCACCTCTGCGGCTACATACGTCTATTATTGATGATGCTCTTCTAGATGTTATAAGTGCATGATCTATTTGGTTTATTACATTGGATCCGGGCATTTTCCACGTACCTTTGTGTATATTTTTTCTTTCAAAGTACGTGCTTTTAATTTTCATGTTAGCTACATTGGCAAATTGACAGAGTCTTTCTCCATTAGGACTTGTTTCTTCATGTAGTGAAAATTTTCCAGCTACATCTTGTATATGATTTTCTCTTCCTATTTTTGCATTAAAATCTCCTAGTATCACCAGTGTGTCATACGTACTCACTTTGTCACATACATCGCTTAAGTCTTCATAAAATATATCTTTTTGTTCATCATCAGCATCTTCTGTTGGTGCATATGCGGAGATTATAGTAATATTACAGAATCTACCTTTTAGTCGGATACTACAAATTCTATTGTTAATTGGGTTAAATCCAATTATATATTTTTTTATTCGTTTATTTACAATAAATCCCGTTCCGTACATTCCGCTTCTGTTGTCATCACCACTATAGTACAATGAATATAATGGTTTGTTTATGAATCCTTTATTTTTCCATCTTATCTCCTGCAGTGCCAACAAATCTAATTTATATTTTAACATTTCATTTGCAACTTCATTCATTTTTCCTGCTTGTAACATTGTTCTAATGTTCCATGTTCCGAGGTTTAAATCATTGTCCTTTGTACATTTCCGAGTTCGTAATTGGGTATTTTCCGTTCTTATCCGAGGCAAATTGTGAGAGTTCATAACAATGTTTTTTTTTTTTTTCCAGTGTATGGTTGTTAGCCATACGACTAACCCCCAATTTGGAGGGCCGTGATGTGGTGCTATAGCTATTTAGACTAAGCATGTTTCTGCTTTGGTTATACCGCCAATACTCGGCAGTGGAGACATATTCCGGGAAAAAACAATCCTGCTGATCTACCATCCAGAGGGTGTAAAGCTAAAAAATTATTAGAATTAGAATGGTCCGAAATAGTTGTATGGTCAAAAAGAGTCTTGGCCTGGAGAGAATTTTAAATTTAATGAAGAAGAAATTAACGTGGAGAAGAAAAAGCTAATTGTATCAAATTCTATGTTGGCGTGTGTTGATGAAACGATGATTGGTATTATAGATATTTTTCAAAATATATACAAATTGTACGGTTAATAGCTTGGCTATTGAAGTTTAAAAAACACTGTTTCACAAGAAGAGAACATAGATGTTTAACACTCACAAAAGAAGAGGTAGATATGGCTGAAATAAAATTAGTTATATTAATTCAAGGAAGTTCGTTTATTGGAATTAAAGATGAGAAATTATCAAGTTTGTGTCCATATGAAGACGAAAATGGTATTCTTCGGGTAAAATCTAAAATAGTTTATGAAGAGTATTGAAATGATTTTTGTCATCCAATGGTATTACCAAATCATAATCATCCTGTCGTAAAAAGATTGATTTTTGAAACACATGTAAAGTACTGTCATTCAAGTAATAATACTACGTTAATTAATTTAAGAAAGAGATTTTGGATTTTAGGTGGTAGAAGAGCTGTGAGATCAACTGTAAATGAATGTATTGTTTGTAAACGTTATACTGGAAAAAAAATTAGTTGTGCAATCACCACCACTCCCAATTGATCGGATAAGAAAGGCGAAAATATTTGAAGTTATCGGTATTGATTTTGTCGGTCCATTATTTATAAAGACACATAAGAAAGGTAATTGTAGAAAAGTTTGGTTATGTCTATTTACATGTGCAGTGCATCGTGCAGTACATATAGAATTAGTTTCATCATTATCTACGGATAGATTTTTATAATGTTTGAGAAAGTTTATTGGTCGTAGAGGTCGTCCACAAACTATTTATACCGATAATGGCACTAATTTTGTCGGAGTTGCTAATGCATTGAACCGAATAAATTGGAACAAAATTGAGGAACATGGAAAACTGAATCGTATCAAATGGAAATTTAATCCTCCTGCAGCACCATGGCGGGGTGGATGGTGGGAGTGTCTCGTTGGATTCCTGAAACAATTATTACGACGTGTACTTGGAAGAGTCATATTAGATTTTAAGGAGTTACAAGCGGTTTTGACGGAATGTGAAGCAGTAATCAATGCCAGACCTATAACTTATATTTCAGAAAATCCTTCTGATTTGAAACCGTTGTCACCTGATATGTTCTTGAAAGAAATTGAAGAAATTGGAGTACCGGATTTAAATGCTGTAACAATACCAGACTTGAATAAAAGAATGAAATATCGGTTACAACTAGTGAAAGCATTAAAACAAAGATTTCAAGAAGAATACTTAAGTATGTTGATGTTTCATGCTCAAACAAATCCATCGAGAAATGTCACATTAGGTGAAATAGTTTTTGTAGAATCTGAAAAAGTTAAACGTAATGAATGGCCATTGGCAAGAGTGGTTGAGTTGATAACTGGTCTCGATGGAATTGTGAGATTAGTTAGATTAAAAACATCGAATGGTATGTTACTAAGACCCGTACAACGTTTAGTTCCTTTGGAACTATCAAACAATCAATTACCTCAAGAAGACGCTACTGAAGCAGAATGCAATAAAGAAACAGACGAGACTGAAAAAGATGTACAAAAAGATGTACAGAAAGATGTACATAGTCGTTCGGGGAGGAAATTGAAACCTCCACAAAAATTAAATTTATGAATATTTGTTAACATAATTAATTTTTTTTTTTTTGATTTTTTTTTTGATTTTATTTTACTTATTGATTATTTTTATGAATTAATACAATTTTCTTTTAATTAATTCAGATGGGAGTATGTCAAGAATTCGTATATAGGGCGCAATAGTAATTTAAAGTCCGAATTAATTTAAAGTCCAATAGTAAAGTCCGAATTAATAATTTAAAGTCCAATAGTAAAGTCCGAATTAAATAAAAATATTTTTTTTCTTTGGTCAAGAAAATTTAACCACGTGTTTTATTATATTTCATCGTTCGCAACCTTTCCTATGTATTTGGATCAATTATTTACACTTGTAACAAAAAGGTCGATTATCAGTAAACCTAACAATCTCTAACGCACGAGTAGGTGTACTAGCACAGGCACCAGTAATATCTAAACAACATTGCTGCTAGAATCTTTAAGTTCGATCCGATTTCTAGGGATTTCCACCAGACTAATGATCCGTAGATGATTGTAGATCTTATTACACCGGTGTAAAGCCAGTGTATAATCTTAGGTGACAATCCCCATTTTTTGCCAATGGCACCCCTGCATGCCCAAAAAGTCCTAGTGGCCTTTTCAGCCTTACTTTCGAGGTGGTATTTACAATTCAGTTTGCCATCTAAAATTACCCCTACGAATTAAACCCTGTCTACTAAAGTAACGACATTCGTACCAATTTTTGGTAGTATAAAGCTGGATTTGCTACGTTTATTCGTAAAGAGGCAAGTCTCAGATTTCTCCGGGTTTACTTTGTGTCCGTTTTTGTAGCCCAGCTGCATACAATGTTTAACGCACTCTGCATAAGCTGGGCGTTAGTTGACTCAAATCTACCTGTGATCAGTATAGTTAGATCATCTGCATAACAGATGATAAAGTAACCGGCATTCGAAAGATCCTGCAGAAGCTGGTCCATTACAAGTAACCACAGCAAGGGTGAAAGGATTCCCCCTTGAGGTGTACTGTTAAGTGCTTAGCCTCTTTGTGACCCCCAAATTCCGCAATCAATGTTCTATTCCTAAGCATGAAAGAAATCCATCTAATAATACATGTATTTATTCGTCTATTCATCAAGCATTTGTTAATTGAATCAATTTTGACATTATTGAAGGCCCTCTCTATATCAATAAACATACCTAAGGTCATGTTTTTGTTATCAAGACCCTTTTCGATCACGTACACCTGGTGCAGTGTGGATTCAACAGATTTACCTTCACATTAAGCATGAAACCCGGTGTGCTGATGGCCGTCCTTATGTCATGTTCTATAACCCTCTGTAATGCTTTCAGTAAGAAAGAAGTTAAACTGATAGGCCTATACCATTTGGGAGACGCATAGCTGCCTTTTCCCGACTTGGGGATAAAAACTAATCTAGATTCCTGCCATAGCCTCGGGATATAGCCTAGGTTGAGACAACCTATATATAAATATAACCTATGAATTCTACTAATGCAATCTGCATTTGCCTCTTGCAGAAGGGCGGGGTATATTCCGTCCGTACCTGGAGATTTAAATGGTTTAAAAGAATCTATTGCCCATTTAACCTTTTCCTCTGTAATTAAAATCCCTAACCCGCGTTTCGATTCGTGTGTTACCACTACCGGTGTTATATCTTCCTCATCGACGACGTCAGGCATCCCGGGAAATTAGTCGACATTAGAATGCCTAGGCTATCTTCCATTGAATTCGCTTTGACGCCGTTTTCATCCTCTAATAGTTCTGGCTTCGTGTGCGTTTTGGCCAGGAGTTTTTAAGCCTAGCTGCTTCGCTAACACCCTCCATTTGCTCCGCAAAGGTTACCCACAAATCTCTGAGATTTTCTGCAGTTTTTTTTGAACATTTTTAAGGCATTGCGGTATTGTTCCCATAGAACTTCCGAATTACCGTTCTTCGCTCTATTGAAGAGTGACCTTACAATCTTCCGTTCATCTAATAACCTGCCTGTCATCCAGGGTTGCCTAGCTTTACAGTGAGGCTCCTTAGAGGACATGCGAGTTTAACGGATTCTAAAAGCGCGTTTGAAATGTGCGTAGCATCTTTTTCGATCTCAGCTATGGAACCTAACCTATAGGGGGGTTCTGGATTTTCTAATCTAACACATAATTCTTCCTTGTAAACCTGCCAGTTTGTTTTAATTTTGTTTCTAAAATAACTGACCTGTTTTCTTGTTAGAGTCAGGGAGAAGCATATCCAGAAGTGGTCCGAGAAAGTAAGCTCGTCTGAAACGAACCATTTCAAAATCAGTTCATGGATATTTTTTTCCCTATGCTTAAATCAATAACTTGTTTACGGTTTTTATTCTGAAAAGTGGGTTTATTACCTCTGTTAAGAACAAATAGATCGCTAGCAATTAAAAAATCCAATAGCGACTTACCCCTTTTATTTCCATCAGTACTACCCCAAATCGTATGATGCGAGTTTGCATCACAACCGATGAGAAGTTCTTTCTTTAAGCCTACCGCATAGCCTACGAGGGAAATTAATGCTAAAAATAATTTATATAATTAAAATTAATCTTTAAAAATTATTTATGTGAAATATATTCTGTTTCTTCTGTTATATTCTTTTATTTCGGAATATATTTTTTAGTTCACTTCGCTGGGGAGTATAGGGCTACAAGAACCGAGTTATCTACACTTGAAGTTTCTTTACCATTTTTGTATTGTAATTTGAACCTACTCATTTTATATGGATTCCGAACCATAAATTTATTTATAGTGAAGAAACTTTTAATTGCACCTTTTGTAATAAAATAATAAAAGAAACAGCTAAGGGGGTATAAAATATAGGATATATTTAATTATAAAATTACATATATATAATAGAAAAAGAATTGCAAAATAGAATATATCTCTAATTTTAATATTTAATCTGTTGATTCACATACTGATGAATCATCAACAGCAATAATATCATTATCATCAGAATAACAACTTTCAAAGCTATCGTTAATTTCCTTTACAACTTTTTCTGTTTCAATCAAATTTTCTAAACTGGTTGGTAAATTAAAATCTTTAATATTTGAAAAATTGATTTCATTTAAATTTACAACAAATATATTTCCATTTGCATTATTTTTAAAGGAGCATTCACCATTCCATGGAATTGGACAACTTAGTTTGCTAGAACGATATATAACAATTTATAAATAAATAATCGATTATAAAAACATATCATTACCCTTTTATATCAAATAAATTCTCCATAACAAATTTTTTGTCTTCGATATTGTTATTAAATAATTTTGTTTCCATATAAATTCCAAACTTTTTCGAATTGTGAATATCTGATTGATCCAATTTCATTATAGTTTTATCTTTAATTTGTATACCAATAGCACATAATTGTATAGTCGATTTTCTAATAGTTATTTTACTTTCATCATTCATTATAATTCCAGTTGAAAATTTTTGTACTGAACAATTTTGTAATACTACAGTCGATTGTCCTGTAACAACAATACCTTGATCTGTACTAGAATTTCCATCACCATAAATTTGACAATTGTCTAATAAAACAGTTCCACTTTTTACTAATATTCCAGTACGTATATTACGACAATCTAATGTTAAATTCCTCAATGTAAAATTTCCATTTATTATTAGTAATATACTTTCATCAGCAGACGACATAATCATAGTTGCATTATCAGAATTGATATCATTAAATGGAAATAAACCATTTATTGAACCATTTTCATTAAGATATTCTAAAAATCGTATACTATGTTTACCAGGAAATAAGAAAATATCATCAGATGGATTACAAATATTTAGAGTATCCTAAAAAAAATTAATTATATAAATTATAATCAGATTATTTGCTATTAAAAAAATGGGGGACCTGGAGGGATGGACACATTAGAATCAGCTTGTCTTTATCCACATATTCTTTTGTTAATTCCAAATACTTAATTTGTTCAATCAAAGTGAATGGTTTTGTAACAACATAAACAGTAGCTTCTTTCTTTTTACATTTTTCGTCATTTGAATTAATATCATAATCTTTAGAATATTTAATATTTTCATTATCATTAAATTTAACTTGTTCAAATATTTTACGCATCTCTGGATTTTCTAATAATTCAAATTCACTTTTAATTATATTTAACCGTAAATTTAAATGCATTAATTCTGATATTTTATAATTTGTTTTTGATTTATCATTTATATTATGATCATCATCCTCATCATCAGGTAATGTCATTTCAATATATTCTCTCCTCTCTTGTATGTAATGTGCTTCAATTAATAAAGTTCGTATATGAGCTGCTAATGATCTTTTCATTTCACGTTTTTTTAAATCATAATAAAATAAGATTCGTGATTCTAACCGTTTTTCAGCCCAATCGATATCATCATCATTATCATTATCCCATGGCATCCAAATATAACTGTAGAAAAATCTTAAAGCATCAATACAATCAGCAGTTTTATCAACATTTAATTCAGTATGTGTTTGTGCTTTTGTAACAAATAAGTCTTGCAAATTTACTTCTTGCCGTTCGGGTAATTGAATTTCGTCATCTTGTACAGCTAGTATAAGAAATATAGCCTTCAAGTCTTTAAATAATACTTGCTCAACAATACCGAAAACTACAGTTGGGTATTTGATCTTCAATTCTTCACAAACAACTCGAGGAATTTTCCAAAGGGCTTGCCAACCTTCCGTAAAAACATTGCAATTTTATTAAATGGACAAAATTAGTAAAAAATCGAGTCTAATTATAAAGAAAAAACCTAATTTTTTTAAGTTAATTTACCTGTTGGCTCAATTTGTAACTCAATCATATATGCCCACTCAGCACGTACTCCAGATGCAGGAACTGAATCATTTTGCCAACTGAGAACATTTAAACATTCTTCTTGGCGAGTTAAAAGACATTTATTAAATTCGTATATTTCCATTTCTGTTCTATTTTTGTTTTGCGATTTAACAAAATTACTCAACTGCTTAATATCAAATATATTTGAAAATGACATCTACACATAAAAATTTAAGGGCAGCCAACTGAATCCATTATTTACCAACAGACAATAAATCGTTTTAATCGAAAGTCATACCATAAAAATCAAATAAGATTCAGAATTATATTAATTTTTCTAATATTTTATTCTTCGAAACGAATCAAGTAAATGTCCTCCCCTGCTAATTTTTTAAATGGTACAAAAACTAGTTGGAATTTACTAGATCATTTGTATGTTAGATTAGCCAACTTACTTCGTCATATATATAGCGTTTCAGAACAGCGATTACAGAGGCTTGCGAGTTGCAAGAAAATACGAAAATTGCTATTCAATGGCATGATAAAATGGCCGGCCTTTTTTTTTTTTGGATATACCATAATCTTGAATAAATTTGATTGAGAAGAATTGTCTGAAAAGAATCGTGTGAGAAGAATTGAGTTAAGAAGAATTGTGGTAGAAGAACTCTTCAAGAAGAATCTTCAAGAAGAAGTGCGAGAAGAATCAGCCGACCACCGGAAAATTCGTGTTCAGTGTTTCTTATATCCAACAGATGGCGTTGTAAATTCTTTATTCTTTTGGTTTATAATCAAAATTTTTAATTTGTTCATACAATAAAAAAATATTATAATCATAATTCATTTTATTTTAATACTTTCTCATACTTCAAAATAATTGTAATATTAATATTATTAAAAATAATAGTTCAGCTAAAAACTCAGAATTTAAAATACATTAGTGACAATTTTGTTTAAGTGGAACAACATTTTTTTTTGCTGATGATTACCCAATGAAGAGAGTGATACTGCATCTACAATAACGATTTCTTTCCAAAGACTCATGATACAAATATATAAGATATGGCAATGCGCATATCTGCCAACTTCATCGGCGTCTATTATTGATTTTGTGACGTATATTATTGATTTTGCACATCATTAAATTTCCGGTAACAATTGTCTTTTAATAAATTTATTCCTATAGATAGATTTTTTGATATTAAAAAACGGATAAATTTCATATAAATACTATGGCATATAGTATATGCCGTAGCATATAGTATATGCTACGGTATATAGTATATGCCATATACAATCTGCATCTTTTTATAGATATTGTGACTTCATGCGCAGAATAGTGTCAAAATGAAACGCAGGAATGCCATATCTTGTATAATTGTATCATGATTCAATGGTATATTTCTATTTGTTGTCCATTTCTTTTCAAATTTTAGTGAAGACAATAACCACAAAAATGAAAACATCATTGGTCAATGCGCGGATTTCTTCGGATGCCAGGTAAAAAAAAATTGTAAAAAGTTTTTCTTACAAAAGATTTGCTTTTAATTAAGCGCACTAAAATGTAAAAAATAAATTTGAAAATCCTGGTTTGATATGAAATTTATAAAAAAAATTGCTAAATATTAATTGCAGAAAAGCAATTTGGCCGAAATTTTTACAAATTTAATCACTTTCCCAGACGAAAACAAAGTTATAGCGTTATTCAGTGTTATACAAATTTAGACCAATTTGCTTTTCTGCAACACACATTCCCAATATAACCACCAACACACACCACCCACCATCACCAACAACAATAAGCACATGCACACCATTAACACCCACCATCATCAAACCCCCATAAGCCCCATTACAACCCACCAACATCAACCATCTCCAACCAACATCACTTCTAACTATCTACCAGCACCAACTATCTATCCATCATGACCACCGCCACCATCATCACCAACCAACATCAACGCAGTCCACGAACATCCACCAAAGTGACCCACAATATCCACTCAGCATAACCATCCACCATCACCACCCACATTCACCACACACCATCTGTACTCACCATAACCACACCACTCAGCTTCACCACCCACTATCATATCCATTGTGACAATCACGACCATCACCACCCAACTTCAACGCTCTCCCTCATCCCCACCAACACCATCCTCACCTATAATCACCATCCCCCTCTCAAGACATCCAGTTCTACGCACTGGAGGGACCCTGGCGATCACCAACATCTGGATGCCAGGCGAAGGGACATCAACTCATTGGCAGGTATGTATTTAGAGCGTTACGCTTTTGCTTTACATGCTTGCCTTACTTTTGGCTGCTTTTTCTTTTAAGGATCAGGTTCTGCCGGCGAGCCTGATCATCATTTTGCTCTTTAGAGCCGGCATCGAGCGCAACCCGGGACCTAAGATCTGGATCTGCTCGGTTTGCAATAAACAGATCCGCAGGAGTGTAGCCTCAGTGCGCTACACTCCTGCGGATCTGTTTATGTCCTTGACATCCACATTAACGGACAAGGCATTCCTACCGTTAATAACCCCAAAATTTTAGGAATCACCTTCGATAACCTTCTTACTTTCTCAAAGCATGCTAAGACCGTATGCAATAAAGTGAACAGCCGCAACAAGGTCCTCAAAGCCCTTACCGGAACAAATTGGGGGAAAGACAAGGAAATCCTTGTCACCACGTATAAAGCCATCGGCCGCCCAATAATAAAATACGCTGCCCCCATCTGGACGTCATTTTTAAGTGACACACAATGGGGAAACATCCAGTCCAGACAAAACAACGCCCTCCGCATCGCAACTGGGTGCCACTCAATCACAAACCCTGATCACCTTCAAGACGAAACGTCCATTCTCTCCACCAGGCAGCACAACGAACTGCTAACAAAGCAGTTTCTACTGTCCTGCCATGACCCCAGCCACCCAGTTCGCAACATAACCACGATCTAAAGTCGTGACGAATGCAGCTGCCTCCCGCTGCATTCGTCACGATTTTAGATCGTATAGAGACGACATCACCCGAGTCATACCGGCCACCTGGAACCTTCCAAAGGTTCGTTCTGTCCTAAACCTCCTTCATCGCGAAACCGTCTCTGCAGCAATCTCTTCTAATAACTCCAACAGGGTCCTTGGGCATGTCTTCGCCCCATAAACGCGAGCGAAAAAGCTCTGTCCTAGGAAAGCCGAACCACCCTAGCGCAACTACGGTCGGGATGGTGCCGCACACTCCAGAGCTGGTGCCGCACACTCCAGAGCAACCAAGGACCACATGACACCAACCACCACTTCGAGTGCTCCGCCAACCCCACGGATCTGGTAGTTGCGGACCTATTGGCCAGACTAATCTTTGTGGCTAATTTCAGGGCCTCCCGACGCGCTCAACAGTAGAAACTAGAACTTACACCTGCAATCGTAGACATGTAGTTTATTGTTGTATTTATTGTTTTATTAGCTAATCTAGCATCTGTTTTTATGTTACACAACTAGTTCATCTGTTTTATTTAGTTAGTAATTTATTTATTTATTTATTTATTTATTTAATTATTTATTTATTTAATTAATATTTATTTATTCATTAACTTACTTATTAATCTTAATTCTAATTTCATTAGCCTTACTTATTTATTTTAATCACTAATTTATTTATTTATTTACTTATTTATTTATTTATTTAATTTAATTTAATCTAAAGTTAATCTACTTATCTATTTTGTAATATAATATAGTTATCTAATAATGAAGCCTAATCACCATCTAGTCATTTATTTCTATTTTAAACTTTTTATTTATTTATTTATTTATTCCATTTATTCACTTATTTTGTATTCATATGTAGTTTATTTTACCATATTGACATGATAAATTTTATTTATTTTGTACAAACTACATGTCTATGGTTGCAATACTAGTAGTAATCAAAGTACGTAATATAGTAGGTTATCGCCTGTATGTAAAAGTGCTTTCGTCTCTATTTACAGACCTGATGATGTCTGTAAATAGAGACGAAAGCACTTTTACATACAGGCAACAACAACAATCACCATCCACTATCCCCAATACAAGCACCGGCCACAATCACCCACTAGCACCAGTCGCAATCATCACTTACCTACAAACCCCATCGCAATCACCACTTACTTTTACGAATAAAATAGCTCAACCTGTTTATTTTTTCTTCTGTTCTATTTTGTTTTATTTACAACGGAAATTGCAAAATGCAATTTGTAATTTTTTTATTTTAATTAAATTAAAATCTAATTCATACGCTTACGCGACCAAAATGATTTACTAATAAGAGCCTAATATATTTTTTCGTTAATATTATTTAAAATAATTACAAGATAATAGATAATAGTAAATGAGAGAAATTAGAATAAGATTTCCTCTAAATAATTTAATTAGAAAATAAACTATAGCATGAAATTGTTCGTAAGAGAATGAATAATTAAAAACACCAAACCCCAATACTGAGTGAAAGAATGAAGAACACAAAGTTTTATAAAAAAGTTCTTACAATACATATTTACTAAATTTATGCCAATGGATTTCTGAATAGTTTTAGATGTTATTCCGCAAATGATAAAGAAATTAATACATGATGCAATCTACTGAAGAGGAAAATTTCTGAAAGAAATTTATTTTTATAAATTAAGCAAAGTTATGGACGCAGAAACTGTTATAATTACAAAATTACAGCGACAAAATAATGCGTACATTCACAGAAAATCAGATATTGATGCATAGGGTAATTTTCCTAATTGGCTTTTTTTAAATTTATAATTATAAAATTTATAACCAACTGAGAAAGACTGTCAAATTTTCGAAATGATATAATGTTTTATATTAATTCGAAAACTCGACAGTCTTGTAAAACGTTGGAACATGATCTCTTTTAATTTTTAACAATCTACGAGTTCGGAAGATCATTTAGAAAGTTTTTCAAAGGGGGGCGATTAAAAAAATATATTTAAAGTTTATATAATTTTTTTATTTTTGGCATGTATTTCATATAAAATAAAAATAACAATAATAGTAACATGTATTTCATATAAAAATAAAAATAACAATAATAGTAACTTTAATAAATTATTACAGAATAAAGCCCAATCTTCTATGAGATCTACCGTAAATATAGATTATTTCTTCAATATCAATTTTTGTTTTTCGATGAATATTTATCAGGGCCAACCCTGATAAACATTCTTGACCCATATGGTTTCTTAAATAAGTTTTCAATCTCTTTAATGTAGAGAAACTGCGTTCTGCCGAAGCAACACTAACTGGTAATGTTAAATAAATTAATAAAAAAAATTTTATAGTAGGAAAAATATCTTCATTGCATTCAATTAATGCTTCTTGGGTTGTCAGATTGTACAAATCAAAAAAGAGACTTTAACATTTATTCAACAAAAAAAAAATTATTTTACAACAATTCATTATCTTATTTTACATAAATACATAAATGTATGTGAATGTGAGTATAAAAATAACATAGGAACATTAGGAATTCATTTATAATATAAATAATATAGGAAGATTAGCAATTCATTTTGCATTTATAAAATAAAAGTAATAATACATTATAATATACGCTGCGGTACATAAAAAACAAAAAGGAACGTTCAAAAAATTAAATATTGAAATAATTTTTAATCTTCTTTTTCAGAGTCAGAGATATCTTCTTCATTTTTATTATATTTACCAGCACTTCTGATTTTATTTAATAATTTATCATTGTTTTTAATTTCATTATAAAAATCAATGCATGAAACATTTTTGTAATTATAAACAACTGTGAGAATACCTTTAACAGTTGACATTTGTCAACTGTTAAAGGTATTCTCTATTTCTTTCCTTGGTCCATTGTCCGCTGATCAACGAAAAAATTCTCTGGACATTTGCATTTTGGCCTGGAATTGCATAGAAAAATTGGCATATTTTTAAAAGCTCTGAATAACATTCAATGTTAGCATTTGTTTTGAAGTAAATGGACCACTTGGTGCAAGACAAGGATTTTTTAAATTCTGGAATTTCTATATTTTTTTCTAAAAATATTTTTAGATTGTGAAATTGGTCGAAACATTTTACATCATCCACAAGAACGTCTTTTGAAAGCAAGTATGTAATTGATTTTTCTACATCATCCCACTTTGGAATAGTATCTAATTTCATCCAGTGAAAACAGTTAAATTAAAAAAATTAGCCGGTCCATAATTGTAAATATTTAAGTGATTTCTTTTAGCAAATAAGGCAGTTTGATTTAAATATATTAGTTTCACATTCAAACCCATTTTTAATATTTTCCGACATAAATGATTTAACTTTCAATGGAATAAACGATTCTTCAAATCTTTGCTTTAATGTATTTTCTAATGAGTTTATTAATGTATTTTCTAATGAGCAGCCATTACTTCTAACACCGAGTTCTGATCAGCTTCTATTTCTTTAATTTTTTCATGAAAAACATATATTAATGAATGAGTAAAATACAAATGAGCTTCACTAAAACTACTTTCAAAAAATAATTTCAGTACATGTGGACAGCTATCGAGAGAAAGAAAATACGCCTTTAAAGCAGGATATACTTGCAAAACTCTGTTTATAACCGGAAAGAGAGACAACCATCGTGTTTTCGAATGTTTTAATAATGACTTGTATTCTATATCTACAAAGTCACAGAATTGTTTTAATGATTTTGTTCTGATGGTGTATATAGAAAAAAATTTGTAAATTTTAGGAACTGTTGATTCTATATCTACTGGCATTGCATCAAATCCATGTTGAGCCGAGTTATGCAGTATATGTGCAGGACAACCGATGCCTATTAAACTCTTTCCAGTTTTTCTTTTTAAATGACAATTCACATTATTTTCACCGGATCTATTAACACCTCCAAAATTAGTGTTGCAGTTATCTGCGGAAACAGCAATACATTTGCTTAAGATGTTATGTTTCTTTAAGCTATTAACAATATGTTCACTGACTGTTTCGGAAGTTTCATTTGGTAAAGAATTTAAATCAATAATTTTGGTTACTACACCATATTTAATTTCAAAATATTGAATTACGATCGGGAACATTTTAATGGCACCATGGTTGCTACCGTCAGTTGAAACTGATATAAAAGATATATTGCACAATGACTGCATAATATTTTCTATTGAATATCGAGCAATTACATTATTAGAAATGCACGTTGTTTTAGTTTTTCCGCATGCAATTCTTTTAGCAACTTCTGAATCTTGAAACATTTGTGTTAACAATTTGTTTGTGCAAACTGTAGAGTTAAAGCTGTAATTAAGTCTTAATGTATGGAAGGCTAAAGTTACGTCAACGGCTAATACTTTTTTCTCAAGTGTTGAAAATTTTACTATAAAAAAATCACATAACGGTTTTGAACTTTGCCCCGCAGATACAACTGCTTTATGTTTAATTGATGATATGTGTTGCTCTAAATCATGTTTACCTTTATTTGCTACTGAAACAACGATATTGCATATAGTACAAAATGCTTCATATTTTGATTTTTCTGTAGAATTAAAACAAGTGTATTTTTTTTTCAGTTCTTCAGAAAATGTGCATTTTCGTTTACCCATTCCTAAGGATACAAAATTTTATATTATAAAATACTAAACTTGAGGACATATTTCAAATTTATTTACCGTTTGATTTTACACCTTGCTTGACCAAAATATATATAAATTATATTTAATAATTTAATAGAAATTAGATGTTATAAGTAAGATCAAAGAAAGATTTCTGAAATATGAAACATTACAAATTAAATTAAAATTGTATTTAAAAATAAATTTGAATTGGTTCACCTTCTTGATTCTAAGCGATTTCTAATTTTACGTTGTTTGACCAAAATATTTAAGGTTATATTTAATAGAAATTAGAAGAAGTAAGAAAATTAAAGGAAAGATTTGTGGCATGGAAGCTGGAAACTATGCTGAAATGCTAGTTAATTGATATTAAAAATATTTTTCTTTGTTTTATTTTAATTTAAAGTTGTATAACTCTAAAAAAACAATGTTAATTAATTGTCGTCTTCTAATTAGAAGACGATTTGTTAAAAAAATATTTAAATAATCAGAAGATTTGTTAAAAACATATTTCGATATTTTTCACAGGAAGTAGTTCTGATTCTGATGGTTAATATCAAAATATTATTTAAAAATATCATAATTTCAGGGTAATAATTTTATTACCCTGAAATATCAAAATATTATTTAAAAATATCATAATTACACGGTAATATTTTTTAAAATAATATTTTCATATTTGTGTCAAAAGCTGTTTCGTCAATTAATATCAAAATATTATTTAAAAATATCATAATTTCAGGGGAATATTTTTTAAATTAATATTTTCATATTGCTGTCAAAAGCTGTTTCGTCAATTTTTTAGGTTATATCAAATTTATTTTATTGTTAAACTTTATATATGGTGAATATTTATTATTACCATTTTATATTTTAATTAAATATTGTATTTATTATTATTCAGAACTTTCATAAATTTACCATTAAAAAATTAATAAAGTTTTACAATATTACAACAATTTTGTAAATAATTGTCAAATAAATTATTATGCCAAAAACTACCAAAAAATATCAAAATAAATAAATGTAAATACACCTATCTCCCGATTTACACGGTACTTTTTTTACACGGTTTCACTTTTACACGGTTTTAAAAAAAAAAAAACGGTAAAAAAACGGTAACAAAATTTATATATTGTGACATGACTATAAAAAATAACAAAAACGGGGAATTCCCAAAAATGCAGCATATACATTGAGTATACATTTCACAATAGCTTTCATATTACATAATTAGTTCAGTCTATGGTCGGAAGCAAAAGCGTGCAAATCGTTGAGTTTTTTTCTTATAATTTTTCAAAATACTTTTTCAAAATAATTAAATATTAGTTTATTTACACAATCAGTAATGTTAAAAAAAATTATTTTTATTACAATTTTGAAATTTGGAATAATTACTTACATACATATAAGCGTAAGTAATAAATCATAATTTTTGAACCACTTTTATAAATTCGGTGTAAACGTTTAATAGGTTTATGATGTCGAAAGAAGTTAAAAAAATACAAGAGAAAAGAAAAGTCATATCTTTATATCTAATATCTTTATATCTAAATTATACACATTTGATCGTTTTTTCGATTTACACGGTTTTTCATAATAAAAACAAAAATTTCGATTTACACGGTTTTCTGAGGAACCAATCTTCCGTGTAAATCGGGGGATAGGTGTACATTGCTGTTGTCAACTCGAAAAACTTCCATAAATATCAAAAAGTTACCGTCGTGAAGAGGCTAAATATTCAAAACTTGGAAGTTCAAGAGTATTTTCGAATCACAGTTTCGCATAAATTAGGTTACGGGTAAAAGAAATAATTTGGTGTTTCGTTACGGTATAGGGCAGTGTTTCCAATAGTAGCGTGTCGCGGCACACTGGTGTATCACGGCCTGTTCTCTGATGTGTCACGCAATTGTACTTTAATTTGTTACTAAATTTTTTCTTATTTATTATTGTTAAAAAGTTCTTGTTTATAATTTTTTTTTGCTGTGACAGCCTTTCAATAAGAACTAAATTTAATATCGATAAATTAAGTAACTCTCCGATTAATGTATCAAGAGAATTTCCAGCTTTATTAAAAAAAGATATATTGGTGTTATTATATTTTCCCACTTCGTACTTATGCCAATTAGCTTTTTCGGCACCCAACGAAGTAAAATTTAAAAAAAGGAGAAAGATTGCTATCTGTTGAAGAGGAATTGAAATTGGCCTTATCAAAAATTCAACCACATATTAAAAAACTATGTTCAGAACATTATGCGCATTCTACACATTAATATATACACGTTATAAGGCACATATAATTTTTATAAATAAAATGAAACCAAAAACTATTAATTTTTATTCAATTTATTTTTTTATGAAATATGGAGAGACTGTTCAGTAGTGTCACATAATTTGATTACTTTGTATACTGTGTCGGTAGATCAAAAAGATTGTGACACACTGGTACTTGTATAAATTCCTTTATATAAATAATATAAATTCTATAAATTCCTTTATATTCATAAATTTATAAAAAAATATTTGAATTATATAAATATTGTAACGCTCATTTACATTTTATTACAATTTTAAGGTGGCTGGCGCAATTTACTCCCGGAAGTCGTGAAGATATAGTATGCCGAAAAGATGGTACACTGCGCCATTCTGAGCCAAGTGCTGGTGAAAATTTATCATGTATTGTAGTTTTTGTTCTTGTCTACTATTTTTTAACTGCAGCGATGGTATGGTTTGTGTTTTTAACATATGCTTGGCATTTAAGAGCCGTTGGTAATGTTCAGAATCGAATTAATAAGCAAGGTTCCTATTTTCATTTGGTATCATGGTCCTTACCATTAGTACTTACTATCACAACAATGGCTTTAAGTGAAGTAGATGGTAACAGTACAGTTGGGATTTGTTTTGTTGGTTATGTAACTCATCCAATTCGAGCTGGACTTTTATTAGGACCACTTTGTGGCATTATATTAATTGGGGGCTATTTTATTGTACGTGGAATGCTTATGTTATTTGGATTAAAACATTTTACTAATGATATTAAATCAACATCTGCCAGTAATAAAATTCATTTAATCATTGTTCGAATGGGCATGTGTGCCATGTTCATATTTATGTTTATTTTTGTTGCCATAATATGCCATTTAACAGAATTTCGTAATTCACTTAATTGGACAGAAAATCTTAGGGAATATATTATGTAAGTAAAACAAATTCGATTGATTTTTCAGTTTTACTTAACTAATAATTCTTACATTTATATTAGTTGTAAAATTTCATCAACTTACACTGATGAACAACAGGCATGTAAAATGGAAAATCGACCTAGTGTAGCTATTTTACAATTACATTTATTATGTTTGTTTGGGTCTGGTATAGTTATGTCATCTTGGTGTTGGACCCGTTCATCTATGGAGGCATGGAAAAGATGGATTAGAAAGTAAAAAATATATTAGTTAGTTAAAGATAATACTCTTAGATAATTCTTATTGTAGAAAATGTGGTCGGGAAGCAAACGAAGATATTAAAATGCCCAAACATAAAGTAATAGCGCAAACTTGGGCCAAAAGAAAAGAATTTGAAGATAAACGGAGGCTTTCTATAACTTTATATAATACCCATACAGATCCCGTTGGATTAAATTTTGACGTCAACGACTTAAACTCTTCTGCAACCAATGAAATAAGTTCAACTTGGGCAAATTATTTACCACAATTTGTTACTAGAAGATTAGCATTAACGGGTGCGGCTGCAACGAATTCATCTAGTCATGGTCCTCGAAAAAGTTCATTAGATTCTGAAATTAGTTTTAGTGTACGACATGTTTCTGTTGAGTCTAGACGAAATTCAGTTGATTCACAAGTATGCATATTAAAGAAATAAAGTTATAATAAAAAATTTTTTTAATTTCTTTTAGGTATCTGTAAAAATAGCTGAAATGAAAACTAAAGTAGCAAGTCGAAGTCGTAATGGAATTCATCAAAACTCCAAAAATTCGAAAAATCGTAGCCGTAGACGTGATTTTTTTTCATCTACATCTGGTAGTAAATTTAGCGGTCGCCGTGAGAGTAGTACTTCAATTGAAAGTCAAGTGATTGCTTTAAAAAAACTACATATCCAAATAATAGTCATAAAATTGGATTATTTTCTCATTCAAAAACGGCTAGTCGAGGAAATAATGCAGGGAAAATTATGAAAAGGCGCATTGCTAATGCTGGGTTAGATTCCGATGACTTAGCGAATTTATTTACAAGGAATGGACAATTTATTATACCATTTTTACAAAATCAAGGTTTAACTACTTCATCCGATGAGGAGACATCAAGAGCATCAAAGAAAAATCAAGATTCAACATTAGATGTAGTATTACGACGACAATTGGAAGACGATGACGATGACGAAGAAAATTATAATATTGGACCCCGGATTGAGAAATATATAAAAACAGACGACGACGAAAATAGAAATCCGAATGGAATAAATATTTTTAAAAATTTAATGAAATCGTCCTCATTAGACAATATGTTAAATCGTAACAGTAAAGACAGTTATAGAGAATCACCTAGCCGAAGTAGTAAAAACAGTACGAAAAGCCGTCATAGTAGAAAATCACATCAAAATAGTAGCCGAAGAAATCGAAAATTTTTTTCAACAATTCCGAAAAAAATAGATATTGAAATAGATGTGATATCAGATTTGAATTTAAATGATTCTTTTACATCATTTTCATCCGAATTAGAGTTACCCATATTGCATAGCTCATATTCAGGTGTATCAGTTGGTGCGAAACCTCATTCACGTACGAGTAAAACTAGTTGTGATGTTGGGATACAAGCAAATGCCCATGAAATTGGAAGGCTTTTTGATGAAAAAGAATTAAAGAAAACAATGAAACAATTAAACGCTAGAAATCGACGTAAAAGTGAAAATGTTAACAGTAGTAACAAAGGTAATGATGAATCAGAAGAATCTCATCAATTATTAACAGTATCAAAGCATAATAATGCTGTTATTGTGAGCGAATCTGAAAAACTAAAAATGTTACTTTTGCCGTCCAAATAAATACTAATAAACATAAATTTTAAAATAAATTAGGAAAATACTCATTTTTAATATTTTTTAATTATCACATTTACTTTTTTATATAATTTCAATTTTCATCTATTTTATACTTTTATACATTTTTAGAATATTTTAGCATACCTTCTTTTTGAAAAAATCTGAATCCTAACTTAATGGAAATACATATATATAATAAGTATTTTTTTTATTGAATTGATATTATTTGTTTTTTAAATGTATTTAAACAATCAAAATGAGATATTTTGATGATATTAGGAATTATAAATTATTAAATTTTATTTTATAGGAGAAAAAAATGTCGATATTCTTAGTAAGATGCGGTCACCATTGCCAATGCACATGCTAATTTAGATTCTTTTATAGTGTTGGCAATACTATTTGTGTTTTTTAGGCTTTAGCCTACCATGGCATTGGAAAATTACTTATTTTATACTTTTTTAATAATAATGTATATTAATTATGGTTTGTTTTTCATTATAATTTGTTTAGTTCTTGGTTTTTAATATTATACGTTTTTGCACGGTTTTTACGACAACAAACAGTTCTTTTCACATCTTACACGGTTTTTAAAAGTTGTGGAACACATGCTCAATTTAAATATGTGCAGTATGTATGTTTTTACATGGTTTTTTCTTTATTATCTATGGTGAGCCTGGCCCCAGAGTTGAGGTCATTCGTAACCCAAGTATCCTCTGCGACAGTCAATTGAACTTTCATTCTAAAAATTTAGGAAGGCCATCGAATGCATCAATTCGAAATCATAGTTTGACAACTAAAAAACTAAGTCCAGGCCATATTATTGAACGAACATTAGAAGGAAGCAGCGCCGATGTGCATAATGTAAAAAAAATGCAAGGAAACAGTGTCGGCTCTGCAATGTGGGAATACATAGTGAATGTTTTGAAAGGTTCCACAATATTTAGAATTTCATTAAATATTTAATGTGTAATAATTTTTCAATGTGTAATAATTTTTTGTAATAAT
Source organism: Empis livida (assembly GCA_963932195.1). Lineage (NCBI taxonomy): Eukaryota > Metazoa > Arthropoda > Insecta > Diptera > Empididae > Empis > Empis livida. The sequence continues at coordinate 29,635,639 of OZ010649.1, read as the reverse complement.
ATATTAATATTTTTTTTAATAATATATAATATATGATTTATTTAAAAAAAATTATATTACCCACGGTTCCCATATGGAAACAAATTTTAAAACACCTGAAGCTGAATATAATGACCTAATTTATTATTGTAAGGTCAGGTGGTTAAGCCGGTGGAAAAACATTACAAAGATTTTCCGATTTACTGGAAGAGAACAAAATTTTTTTAAACGAAAAACAAAAGCCTATTAAAGAAATTTTTAATGATAAGTGGCTGTGTGATTTTGCATTTCTTGTGGACATAACTACACACCTAAATAGTCTTAATTTGAAATTGCAAGGTAAAAATCAATTCATTACAGATATGGCCAACCACGTAGTATCGTTTGAAAATAAACTAAAATTATTCCATACAAATTTCACAGATAAATCATTGTATAATTTTCCGACATGTCAAAAATATTTTCCGAGACACTCAGGAGACTATAATTTTTACTTATACAAAGTCCAGCTATTGAGAGATGTATTTAATTCAAGATTTGCTGATTTTAAAAAAATAAAAAAAGAGTTCCAGTTATTTGTAAATCCGTTTTCCGTAATTATCGATGAAGTTAATCCAGACATTCAATTAGAACTCATTGATTTACAGACAAATTTGGATATGAATCTCTTGGGAAACATTTATAAAAATTGAGAAGGTCGCTTTCTTGAAACTTACTACGAAGATCTTTTTTTTTATTAGGGTGAAAATCTCGAAACACAATATTAGGAAAACGCTCACACATCCTTTAGTAGTGTGGGACTTTAACCCACTAAAAACACCTCCCTAGATCACAACCAATCAATTTATGATAGACCAGTGATTTGTTTATCATGTTAGTTATACTCACGTGTGTAGGAAAATTATTATATTAAAAATGAAATTCCATATAAGTTATGCCATAAGTTCATGGGGTTTGGTTCTTCTAAGACGACGGATTTTGTTGTCGACATTCAATACAATTTCCATCTCTGTATTTGCATGTATTTGCAGACGTTGATTATGCTTTACTGCATTTTTTTTTATTTCATCCGTAACAAATTCAATTCTTAAGTCACGGTGTAAATCTTTGTTTCGTACATACCATAGAGCATTTACTATTCCCCGTAGAACTTTATTCTGAAAGGTTTGTATCACACTTGTTTTTTTTTGTACATCCTCATAATTGAATGCCGTGCGCCCAGACAGGTTTTAATATATGTTTATACATCAAAATTTTGTTCTGTAATGACAGCTCAGATCTTCGTTCTAGTAGCCAGTATAATTTCCTATATTTTATATTTAACTCTTCTTTCTTCTTCTCTTTGTGCTCTTTACATTTTAATTTATCATCTAGCTAGCGTCATACCTAAATACTTGGGTGTATTCGAGTAAGGAACGACTAGATTATTAATAAATATAGGAAGAGTAGTGATTTTTTTATAAGCAAAGTTAATGTGGGTCATTAATTTAATGCCCCACCGTTGTGTCCAGTTTTCTACATTGTCTACCGTTCTTTGTAGTTTTGCTGTAGCCTCCACCGTAGTATTGTCAACTGCAAGGATTGCAGGGTCATCCGCAAATGTAGCCATGCATGTGCTGTCATCTAGCGGAATATCTCTCGTGTATAGAAGATAGAGCATTGGACCAAGAACACTGCCTTGAGGAACTCCCGCCAGAATTTCCTTCAGTTCCATGATTTAAGTATCTGTATTGCCTAGGTAAGTCTCTATGGAGTTTGTACTGTAATCCTTCATGCCAAACTTTATCAAATGGTTGCGCAACATCCAAAAAGATTGCCGAGCAGACTTTTTTCTCTGCAAAAGCTTTCTCTATTATGTTAGTGATACGATGTACTTGATCAATCGTAGAATGCTTGTGTTTAAATCCAAATTGTTGGTTTGGAATTAAACTTCGATTTTGAATGATACGAATTAATCTTTTCAAAAGCAGTTTTTCGAAGATCTTTGACATCACAGGTAAGAGTGATTTAGGCCGGTACGATGTTACCTCTGTTGGTGATTTTCCTGCTTTCGGAATAACAATTACTTCAGCAATGTCTAGGAACATGTTTCAATTTAAACCAAGCATGTATTATGTGTTGCAATTTCAGGAAAGCCAGGTCTGGTAACTCTTTCATAATCCGTCCAGTGATGAGGTCATTACCTGGTACTTTTTTATTGCTGAGATTGTGTTTACATAGATTTTTGAGTTCTCTCAAGGTGATAGATAGTATTTCGTCTTCATCCACTTTTTCAATGAAAGTGACATTTTCAACTTCTGTGTTCTGAGGAAAAGTTTGGAAAACATTGGACAGATGCTGTGCGAAAACATGTGCTTTCTGCTTTGAATTTCCGATCCATTTACCATCATTTGTTTTTAATGCTGACTCATGTATTTGCGGTCGTTTTAAGTTCTTGGCTGCTTTCCAAAGTGAGTAGTCAGTATTTTTGTCTGCTGTTAAGTTGTCTAGAAATCTAGTGAGTGACTCATTCTTTATTTGCTTTATACGCTTTTTTAATTGATTACTCAGTCGATTAAAGATTGTTTTATTACCCGAGTATCTTGACAGTTACACTTGATCTTAATGTTCGAAAAATTCTGACTGATTCGAACATTAAGATGATTCGAGTATTCGTCTTGAAGTTGATCTACAAAATCGGCAAAATTATTCCTGTCTAAGACCCCTAAATTCAATTTTTTCCCGCATCTCGCTGTGTTTGTTCGTCGGTTATACACTATCCTCTGCAGAGTCCCCAAATCTGGATTAATTATAAACGAAAAGTACTTATTTTTCAAATTTTGGAAACGATTGTCCCTGATGAAAATGGTCTAGCTAGACTCTAGACTTATCCTCCGACATTAAGGTAGAAGAAAATTTATTTACAAAAATGCAAAACTACAACGTCTGAGATAAATGAATAAAAGCATGATTAATAATAAACTTCAATGGTAATTTATTGTTTGTAATATATGTACAATTTTTAATATTCCTTTCTTCTATTTTATATATATATATGTGATTACGTAAAAAAAGTTGTGTCTTATATAAAATCGATAAAATATGGAAGTCGCAAATTACGATTTGAAGGCCTTATCATTGGGTTAAGGAACGTTTGCGAAATTTATAATCACCAACAGGGCTTTTCAAATTTTTCCCAACCTATAAAATTTCGCAGGATCATCTTGAATTATTTTTTGGTCCATTTAGTCAAGACTTGGAAGTAACAACAATCCAACCGCTAGGTTATTTAAAGCCTCTTATAAAAAACTTGTAATCAGGACAGAAATAAGAGAAGATGGTGTTGGTAACTGGGTATAGCAAGAAGAAATTCCTATATTGTCATACAGTTCAGTTTTTACACAAATAAATAGTTCAATTAAAAATAATTTCAGCTTGCTTTTTACACCTGAAGATAATGAGGAACATCTTGAGGATTAGGTACCATTATCAAAATGCGCAGAACATATTACAACGTGTATAGCAGGTTTCGTGGCATATAAATTGAAAAAAACATTAAAATACACAACATGTGTCGCTGCAGTTTTTGCCGAAAATACAGATAGCGACTATGAGCATTCACTCATTAATTACACGACTAAAGGAGGATTATCTTTTCCTTCGAAAGACCTGGTAAAAGTTACGAAGTACTGTGAATGTTTATTCAGGAAAATAACCAATGAAAAAAATTTAATCTTAAAGTTAACATCAAAAACAACTAATAATTTCATAGGCGACAACATTTTTTTATCTTTAAGTAATCATATATTAGAACAAGAACCTACAGATAATCACTTTAGCGTCTTACAAAAAGCAATTTGCCATATATGATTCACGGACAATTCGTAGAAAAGCAATTCGTAGAAAAATAATTCGTAGAAAAATAATTCGTAGAAAAGCAATTCGTAGAAAAATAATTCGTAGAAAAATAATTCGTAGAAAACTTATTCGTAGAAAACTGATTCGTAGAAAAAAATAATGGTCGGAGGGTTTTTAAGGCGCGCGCCTTAAAAACCCTCCGACCATTATTTTTTTCTACGAATTGATTTTCGCGCGCGCCTTAAAAACCCTCCGACAATTATTTTTTTCTACGAATTGATTTTCGGTTACAATTACAATTTATTTTGTGTTTTTCTACTCTTTTGTTTAATTCTCATTTGCTTATTTTGTTGTCTTTATTTGCTTCTTTGATCTTTGTATACTTTCAGTATTGATATGACAATACTGGGTTTTCAATTACAATATATATTGTGTTCTACTCTTTTGTTTTCTTATGGTCGTCTTATTTTGTTTTCTTCTCGTTGATTTTGTGTACTTTCAGTTTTGATATTGCCATTATAATTTCATTGTGTCTTTAGTACTTTTGCTTTATACATTTTCCTAAATTAAACCACAGAAAAATGGAACCAGAATTGTTTTTAACTGAAAAAAATATACAATGTTTAACGTACCAAGGTTATACATTTTATAAAGACAAAGAGTATAAGGAAAAAATATATTGGAAATGTGCTCAAAATGAACATGGTTGCAAAATGCGGTTGCACACTGTTGGAAATGAAATAGTATTTTGTAGAAAAGAACATAATAATGCTGGTAGTGCTATTATTGTTGAAAAACGTAAGATTATTACAAATTTAAAACACGCAGCAATTTATTGTCGGGATACCCCCCAACAGTTGCTTGTAAGTACATCTACAAGTATATCGTTCATAGTTGCCCCGCATTTGCCCTCATCCAATTCATTAAAAAAGACGATTCGAAGAGTTCGGCAACAAAGTGATCCAACAAATCCCCAGAATTTGACTGATCTTATAATACCAAACGAATTTAAAATTACCCACAATAACGTAAATTTCCTTCTGTTTGATTCATGATCATCAGAAAATCGTATTTTAATTTTTACAACTGATTCGAATTTGCAAGTTCTAGCTAGTTCTAAAAATTGGTACTGTGATGGTACTTTCCATTCTGCACCGTTGTTATTCCAACAAGTATTTTCCATCCACGTCATTAAGGATAGCATTTCTCTACCTGTTGTTTTTGCTTTACTTCCAAATAAGAAACAAGAATCCTACACATCTGTTTTTATGCAAATTGTAATCAGCAAGCCAAATATCAAGCCACAATCAATTATGTCTGACTTTGAGTTAGCACTTGTTAATGGTTGGAAATCTGTTTTTCCTGAAACTAAAGAAAGGTTTTGTTTTTTTCATTTTTCGCAAAATATATACCGGAAGATTTGCAGTGAAGGATTAAAGCAACGTTATGATTGTGTGTGACCTTGAATTTTCTTTTAAAATTAAAATGTTGACCGCTCTCGCTTTTATACCACCTGAAGATGTCATCGTAGCTTTTGAGTTATTAATTGTAGAAGGAGAATTTGCAAGTGAATTTGACATTATTATAGATTACCTTGAGGATATGTAATTGTCTTTTTAATAAAACACTTTATGTCTTTAATTTATAATTTATTCATTTACTATTTATTATATTTATACCAAGACTTTTATTTTAACAATTACTTATTTAAATTTTATTTATTGATTATAGGTTTAACCACTTTGAGCGTATATAATTGACTGAGAGACTGATAAGCGTAATCTGCTCTTATATATGGTATATATTTAATTGTTTAATATTTTGTCAAATCGAGTATCGAAGTGCATGGAATAAATCATGGGATTATTTATCTAGGGAATTTTGTACCGAGTGTCCCCTACAATACTCCCCCTCTGGATCGGAAACTATTGTTTTCGAAATGTACTGATTTTATTCCATAAGCCGGTTTTAACCTGTCGATACTTATGGTTTGATTCTTATTTTTGACTTCAATTACGAACGTTTTTCGCATTCTTCGAATAAGCTTATATGGTTCTGTGTAAGGGTTAACGAGTGGTCCTTTCACTTTATCGACATGGACGAACACATGTGTGCACGAGTCTAATGTTTTTGGAACGAAAAGGTGGTTTTGTTTTTGTTCTCGCGGTGCTGTTGGTATCGTTTCGCGCATATTCTTACGCAGGTCTTTAATAAATTGAGTTTCGTCGGGCTTTTCTTTCGATTTCGGCAGAAGGAATTCGCCGGGAATGACTATTGGTTCGCCGTAAACCAATTCAGCCGGGGTACAGTTCGTGTCTTCCTTTACCGAGCTTCTGATTCCTAACAAAACTGTTGGGAGCTCAGAACTCCAGTGGGTGGTAGTGCAACGTGCTTTCAACGCTGCCTTCAGTTGGCGGTGAAAGCGCTCTACCATACCATTGGCTTTTGGGTTGTAGGGAGTGGTTCGAATCCTATTCATGCCGATTAGTTCACTTAGGTCCCTAATCAACTTCGACTCGAACTGAACACCTTGGTCGGTCGTAATTACCGAAGGTATGCCAAATCTACTTATATGGTTCTCGTAAAAGGTTGTTGCTACGGTCAATGCCGTCATGTCCTTCATCGGAATTGCTTCAGGCCAACGTGTAAATCTATCGACCGTCGTGAGTATGTAATTATACCCGTTTGATACCGGCAGCGGCCCCACAATATCAATGTGGACGTGCTGGAATCTACCACTAGGCGACGTAATTTTTCCGAACGGCGACACTACATGTCGGTTAACTTTTGAAAGTTGGCAACCTAAACATGCTTTTGCCCAATGTCCTACATCTACATTCATTTTAGGCCAAAAGTATTTTGAATTCACAAGTTTTCGCGACGCTCGTACGCCTGGGTGCAGTGAAGGATTAAAGCAACGTTATGATTGTGTGTGACCTTGAATTTTCTTTTAAAATTAAAATGTTGACCGCTCTCGCTTTTATACCACCTGAAGATGTCATCGTAGCTTTTGAGTTATTAATTGTAGAAGGAGAATTTGCAAGTGAATTTGACATTATTATAGATTACCTTGAGGATATGTAATTGTCTTTTTAATAAAACACTTTATGTCTTTAATTTATAATTTATTCATTTACTATTTATTATATTTATACCAAGACTTTTATTTTAACAATTACTTATTTAAATTTTATTTATTGATTATAGGTTTAACCACTTTGAGCGTATATAATTGACTGAGAGACTGATAAGCGTAATCTGCTCTTATATATGGTATATATTTAATTGTTTAATATTTTGTCAAATCGAGTATCGAAGTGCATGGAATAAATCATGGGATTATTTATCTAGGGAATTTTGTACCGAGTGTCCCCTACAATACTCCCCCTCTGGATCGGAAACTATTGTTTTCGAAATGTACTGATTTTATTCCATAAGCCGGTTTTAACCTGTCGATACTTATGGTTTGATTCTTATTTTTGACTTCAATTACGAACGTTTTTCGCATTCTTCGAATAAGCTTATATGGTTCTGTGTAAGGGTTAACGAGTGGTCCTTTCACTTTATCGACATGGACGAACACATGTGTGCACGAGTCTAATGTTTTTGGAACGAAAAGGTGGTTTTGTTTTTGTTCTCGCGGTGCTGTTGGTATCGTTTCGCGTATATTCTTACGCAGGTCTTTAATAAATTGAGTTTCGTCGGGCTTTTCTTTCGATTTCGGCAGAAGGAATTCGCCGGGAACGACTATTGGTTCGCCGTAAACCAATTCAGCCGGGGTACAGTTCGTGTCTTCCTTTACCGAGCTTCTGATTCCTAACAAAACTGTTGGGAGCTCAGAACTCCAGTGGGTGGTAGTGCAACGTGCTTTCAACGCTGCCTTCAGTTGGCGGTGAAAGCGCTCTACCATACCATTGGCTTTTGGGTTGTAGGGAGTGGTTCGAATCCTATTCATGCCGATTAGTTCACTTAGGTCCCTAATCAACTTCGACTCGAACTGAACACCTTGGTCGGTCGTAATTACCGAAGGTATGCCAAATCTACTTATATGGTTCTCGTAAAAGGTTGTTGCTACGGTCAATGCCGTCATGTCCTTCATCGGAATTGCTTCAGGCCAACGTGTAAATCTATCGACCGTCGTGAGTATGTAATTATACCCGTTTGATACCGGCAGCGGCCCCACAATATCAATGTGGACGTGCTGGAATCTACCACTAGGCGACGTAATTTTTCCGAACGGCGACACTACATGTCGGTTAACTTTTGAAAGTTGGCAACCTAAACATGCTTTTGCCCAATGTCCTACATCTACATTCATTTTAGGCCAAAAGTATTTTGAATTCACAAGTTTTCGCGACGCTCGTACGCCTGGGTGCGATAATCCGTGAAGGCTTTCGAAGATTTTCTTTCTCCAACTTTTCGGAATAAATGGACGTGTTCTATTGTTTAACACTTCGCACCATATTTCCTCGTCGGAATCAGGTATTTTTACGAGTTTCAATTGAACTTTTGAATTTATGGGCGGATTTTTTATCAACTGTTGAAGTTCATCGTCTTATAGCTGAATATTCGGCAAGTCGTTTAAGGAAAGTGATGATAGTTCGTTAACCCTCGAGAGACAATCACTAACTACGTTATCGCTACCTTTAATGTGTCGTATATCGCTTGTGAATTGAGCGATGTAGTCGAGTTGTCGTAGTTGTCGTGGGCTACGTTCGGACTTTGACGTGATAGCTGTACACAAAGGTTTGTGGTCGGTGTAAATATGGAACTGTCTCCCCTCCACGAAATGTCGGAAATGCTTTATCGCCAGGTAGATTGCCAATAGCTCTCTATCGAAAGCGGAGTACTTACATTCCGTGGGTGATAATTTTTTGGAAAAGAACCCAAGGGGTTCCCAACCTGTTTTGCTTTGTTGCTGAAGTACCGCTCCGACAGCTGTATTTGATGCGTCGGCTGTGATGTTAAACTTCGTGTATTCACGGGGGTGGGCTAGTAACGTAGCTGTGGCGAGAGCTTTTTTTACCTCCTTAAAGTTAACATTGCAATTATCGGGCCATGAAAAATGTTTCTTGTTTTTACCTGTCTTTACCAGTGTTGCTAAATGGTTGTGAATTGGGGATAACTTTTCTGCAAGTCGCGGTAGGAATCTGTGGTAATAGTTCACCATGCCGAGGAATCGTTGGATTTGCCGGACTGTAGTGGGTGTTGGAAAATCGTTAATTGCTGTCACTTTTTCTTGGGACGGTAGGATACCATCTTTTGAAACGTTGTGACTTAGGAATTCTAGGGATTTTACTCCAAAGATGCATTTTGATGCTTTAATGTTTAACCCATACTCGGTTAAACGTTTGAATAGAACTTTTAAATGTTTTTTGTGTTCTGTTTCACTTGTACTCGCGATGAGTATGTCGTCGATGTAACAAAACAAGAAGTCTAAACCGGTAGTAACTTCGTTAAGGAATCGTTGAAATGTTTGCGCCGAATTGCGTAACCCGTATGGCATTCTTGTGAATTCATAGAGTCCGAATGGTGTTGTGATTGCTGTTTTTTCAACGTCCTCTTCAGCCATGGGAATTTGGTGGTACGCGCGGACCAGGTCGATCTTTGAAAAAATTGTGCAACCGGCTAATTGTTGCGAAAAAGTTTGGATATGCGGTATGGGATATCTGTCGGGGACGGTAATTGCATTTAGCTTGCGATAATCCCCACAGGGGCGCCAGTCATGGTCCTTTTTTCTTACCATATGCAGTGGTGATGAGAATCGTGACTTTGAGGGACGGCAGATACCTAAATCGGTCATATATTGAAATTCAAGCTTGGCCGCTTTGAGTTTTTCATTATCCAATCGACGGGGTTTGTCGGTCGGGGCTATGCCTTGGATTTCTATCGGACATTATGTCGAACCGGATGTTTCGACATAATGTCCGATAATCCCCACAGGGGCGCCAGTCATGGTCCTTTTTTCTTACCATATGCAGTGGTGATGAGAATCGTGACTTTGAGGGACGGCAGATACCTAAATCGGTCATATATTGAAATTCAAGCTTGGCCGCTTTGAGTTTTTCATTATCCAATCGACGGGGTTTGTCGGTCGGGGTTTGTCGGTCGGGGCTATGCCTTGGATTTATGTCGGACATTATGTCGAACCGGATGTTTATAATTCGGTAATTCCGTGAGCGAGGGAAATTCTTTTAGGATGGACCCGTATTCATTGTTAATGGTGAAGATTTTTGGTGTCGGTGTATCCACGTTCGCTATTATTGTGTTCACCTGCAGTGATGTAGAATTGTCGATTAGGCGGCGGTTTTTAAGGTCGATTAATAGATTATATTTTGCTAGGAAATCCGCTCCAATGATTGGTTTATCTACCGCTGCTATTACGAACGCGTGTCTAAATTCACGTTTTAGCCCGAGATCTAGTTTTAATAATTTCGCTCCGTATGTCACGATTTCTGTACCGTTGGCAGCCGATAGTGCACATCCTAGATCTTTATTTCCGTGGGGAAATAGTTTGAATGGTATTACCGAAATTTCCGCGCCCGAATCGATCAAAAATTGGAGTATATTCTCTTGGTCCCTTATAAATAGGCGGCGAGATTTACCTATTCCACTGTCTGCCGCATTGACAGTAGAATTTATAAGTTTAAATCTTTCTTTGACGCGCTGGTTTTATAGGTACAGGGTTTTCTACAATTCCGTGCCTTATCTCCGAATTTATTGTGGAAATAACAAATATTGTTGTGATTGGCTCGGGAACTCGATCGCGAGTTTTGTCTTGAGCGGAAGGAAAATCTATTGCTATTTCGACCGCGGTTGTCCAACTCGAGTCTAGTTAAAAGTTTTTTTATTTCGTGTAACTCTTGCGTAAGCTTTCGTTCTGTTGTTGTTAGTGTCAGGGATGCCTTGTTTTGTGTGGTAAGGGTAGATGTACCAGATGCTTCCGCAATGGTACCGGACGGTTGGGACACTTCCCAGATCTTATCTGCGATTGGTAAGATCTCTTAAACGTTTTTATCGGCCCAAGGTGCTACCGAGGTGCGTAAGGACTGAGGTAATCTTTTTAGCCATAATCTTTTTATCAATTCTTTATCGATTAGGGCTGAATCACCCGCTTGGTTTGACATTAATCTGAAAAATTCCGACGGGCTGAGGTCACCTATTTCATTTAGACTGGATAACAGGTTGTCTAACCGTCTTTCGTTCGATAGGCTGTGCCTTTCGATCAAAGCCTTTTTAAGTTTGTCGTATCTCGGAACTGAAGGATCGGGATTTTTTAATATGTCTATAACTGATAGCGCGACGTCCTGTGGGAGCGCGGCTAACGTATGGTTGAACTTGTCGTCGTCCTTTATTGATTTGTGTAAATCGAACTGGCTTTCCGCGATAATGACCCACAGATCTGGGTTTTTATCAAAGAACGGGGCTAATTTAATGCGCGATATTGTATTAATTTCAGTGATTTCTTTAACCGTCGCTGTATTAGTCATTTTGACAAAAAAAAATATATATATTCACGAAAAAAAATTGTTTAGAGAAAAAAAAAATTTTTTTTTTTTTTTTGTAGAGAAAAGAATGTGTAGAGAAAAAAAAAATTTTTGTACAAAAATTTGTAGAGTTTACGATAGCATTAATTGTAACTTCGAATGTACTTTTCTAAATAATTCGTAAGTGTTTCTACTATTTTCGATCCAGCAGGGAAAGTACAAAGCCTTTTTTTTTTATTATTAGGTACTTTTAATATTCGTTGCGAATTTCTATAGCAATTTACAATTTTTGTGAACAAATACTCGTCAAATCATTAGAAAATATTTATAGTTAGGAACTATTTATTACTCGTTGACTTAAAATGTTTGTAGATAACTAGTAATTAATTTTTAATTTCGTTTATCTTTTGTGAAAATTTACGCGAATTTTCTAAAAATTTTATTAGAATTTTGTTAAAATTCTGTTAAAATGTTGTTAATATTCTGTTAAAATTTTGTTACTCTTCTGTTAAAATATTGTTAATATTCTGTTAAAGTTTTGTTACTCTTCTGTTACAATGATGTTAATATTCTGTAACAATTTTGTTACTCTTCTGTTAAAATGTTAATATTCTGTTAAATTTTCTTTTAGCCGATTAATTTGCACTATGTGATAAACGAAATTAAAAATTGTAATTAATTTTTTTTTATATATCGGTATTGATCAGCGAAAATTCTCTGATTATTGTCGAACCAGTATTCTGAGTGTCAATTATATATACCCTTTTGTGTGTACATGTCAGAATTGTATATATGATTTTATATAATTGTAATGGAAAAAAAAAAATGTGTTTTATATGCGTATATAATTATAAGATTTAATTTTATATAATTTTTAATTTTATATAATTTTAATTTTATCCCATAAATATGTTCAATTTTCTTAATTCAATTATATTATATTATTTTATATAATGGTAATTTGAAAAATAAAATTGGTTTTTGATTTGAAATTATTTGAATAGTATAGTTTAAAAAAGTATTTATCGTTAACAATAATTTTTTTAAATGGATATGTGATTGTATCAGAAGTTCTGAACGATATTTTATTTATTTTAAATATTTCAAAATTTTATAATATTTTTTTAAATTACCATTAAAATTTTGGTTTAAAGACTATAATATTATTTTAAATTTTTTGTAATTTAAATATATGTAGATGTGTACATTTTTTTTTAAAATTCATTTATGTACATTTATTTAATTTTTAATTATGATTTGGAAATTATTTTTTTTTTTTTTTTGGATTTATTGATTTATCGACATTATTATGTACGATAATACATAGAAATTTTAGTTTATAATTATATAAAAAAAAATATTTAATAATGTACTTGTTCTGGAACTTGATTGTGATTAACACGTGGTTCTGCGATTGGCTGATGTTAACATGTGATATTCTGCGATGGGCTGATGTTATGCCGTTATGCCGCTGCTATTGTTGCTGATGGTATTGTACCTTTTCAGATGGCGAGGTGAAAATTCTGATGAAAATTTGAAAATGTTGTTGGACTGGACACTGGAACGTATTATTTTCTTTTTTAGTACACGTGGTACGAATTTTCCGCGTGTCGTCAAATTTGTTAAAGAGGGTTTAACTTGTTCAATGGAACAATTTTATTAATTATAATAATTTTTACCATTTACACGAATTTAAATATATTTTTACATAATTTTTTTTAAAAATAATAAATTTTAATTGTCTGACAGTACAAAGTGATAAATGTAATTCAACAATTATTATTATCTTTATAATTTTATTTATTTAAAAAAAATCTATTTAATTATTTTCACTAAAAATAGACGTCGGGGTCACCAATTGTAATTGTCTTTTTAATAAAACACTTTATGTCTTTAATTTATAATTTATTCATTTACTATTTATTATATTTATACCAAGACTTTTATTTTAACTATTACTTATTTAAATTTTATTTATTGATTATAGGTTTAACCACTTTGAGCGTATATAATTGACTGAGAGACTGATAAGCGTAATCTGCTCTTATATATTTCCTCGTCGGAATCAGGTATTTTTACGAGTTTCAATTGAACTTTTGAATTTATGGGCGGATTTTTTATCAACTGTTGAAGTTCATCGTCTTATAGCTGAATATTCGGCAAGTCGTTTAAGGAAAGTGATGATAGTTCGTTAACCCTCGAGAGACAATCACTAACTACGTTATCGCTACCTTTAATGTGTCGTATATCGCTTGTGAATTGAGCGATGTAGTCGAGTTGTCGTAGTTGTCGTGGGCTACGTTCGGACTTTGACGTGATAGCTGTACACAAAGGTTTGTGGTCGGTGTAAATATGGAACTGTCTCCCCTCCACGAAATGTCGGAAATGCTTTATCGCCAGGTAGATTGCCAATAGCTCTCTATCGAAAGCGGAGTACTTACATTCCGTGGGTGATAATTTTTTGGAAAAGAACCCAAGGGGTTCCCAACCTGTTTTGCTTTGTTGCTGAAGTACCGCTCCGACAGCTGTATTTGATGCGTCGGCTGTGATGTTAAACTTCGTGTATTCACGGGGGTGGGCTAGTAACGTAGCTGTGGCGAGAGCTTTTTTTACCTCCTTAAAGTTAACATTGCAATTATCGGGCCATGAAAAATGTTTCTTGTTTTTACCTGTCTTTACCAGTGTTGCTAAATGGTTGTGAATTGGGGATAACTTTTCTGCAAGTCGCGGTAGGAATCTGTGGTAATAGTTCACCATGCCGAGGAATCGTTGGATTTGCCGGACTGTAGTGGGTGTTGGAAAATCGTTAATTGCTGTCACTTTTTCTTGGGACGGTAGGATACCATCTTTTGAAACGTTGTGACTTAGGAATTCTAGGGATTTTACTCCAAAGATGCATTTTGATGCTTTAATGTTTAACCCATACTCGGTTAAACGTTTGAATAGAACTTTTAAATGTTTTTTGTGTTCTGTTTCACTTGTACTCGCGATGAGTATGTCGTCGATGTAACAAAACAAGAAGTCTAAACCGGTAGTAACTTCGTTAAGGAATCGTTGAAATGTTTGCGCCGAATTGCGTAACCCGTATGGCATTCTTGTGAATTCATAGAGTCCGAATGGTGTTGTGATTGCTGTTTTTTCAACGTCCTCTTCAGCCATGGGAATTTGGTGGTACGCGCGGACCAGGTCGATCTTTGAAAAAATTGTGCAACCGGCTAATTGTTGCGAAAAAGTTTGGATATGCGGTATGGGATATCTGTCGGGGACGGTAATTGCATTTAGCTTGCGATAATCCCCACAGGGGCGCCAGTCATGGTCCTTTTTTCTTACCATATGCAGTGGTGATGAGAATCGTGACTTTGAGGGACGGCAGATACCTAAATCGGTCATATACTGAAATTCAAGCTTGGCCGCTTTGAGTTTTTCATTATCCAATCGACGGGGTTTGTCGGTCGGGGCTATGCCTTGGATTTCTATCGGACATTATGTCGAACCGGATGTTTCGACATAATGTCCGATAATCCCCACAGGGGCGCCAGTCATGGTCCTTTTTTCTTACCATATGCAGTGGTGATGAGAATCGTGACTTTGAGGGACGGCAGATACCTAAATCGGTCATATATTGAAATTCAAGCTTGGCCGCTTTGAGTTTTTCATTATCCAATCGACGGGGTTTGTCGGTCGGGGTTTGTCGGTCGGGGCTATGCCTTGGATTTATGTCGGACATTATGTCGAACCGGATGTTTATAATTCGGTAATTCCGTGAGCGAGGGAAATTCTTTTAGGATGGACCCGTATTCATTGTTAATGGTGAAGATTTTTGGTGTCGGTGTATCCACGTTCGCTATTATTGTGTTCACCTGCAGTGATGTAGAATTGTCGATTAGGCGGCGGTTTTTAAGGTCGATTAATAGATTATATTTTGCTAGGAAATCCGCTCCAATGATTGGTTTATCTACCGCTGCTATTACGAACGCGTGTCTAAATTCACGTTTTAGCCCGAGATCTAGTTTTAATAATTTCGCTCCGTATGTCGCGATTTCTGTACCGTTGGCAGCCGATAGTGCACATCCTAGATCTTTATTTCCGTGGGGAAATAGTTTGAATGGTATTACCGAAATTTCCGCGCCCGAATCGATCAAAAATTGGAGTAGATTCTCTTGGTCCCTTATAAATAGGCGGCGAGATTTACCTATTCCACTGTCTGCCGCATTGACAGTAGAATTTATAAGTTTAAATCTTTCTTTGACGCGCTGGTTTTATAGGTACAGGGTTTTCTACAATTCCGTGCCTTATCTCCGAATTTATTGTGGAAATAACAAATATTGTTGTGATTGGCTCGGGAACTCGATCGCGAGTTTTGTCTTGAGCGGAAGGAAAATCTATTGCTATTTCGACCGCGGTTGTCCAACTCGAGTCTAGTTAAAAGTTTTTTTATTTCGTGTAACTCTTGCGTAAGCTTTCGTTCTGTTGTTGTTAGTGTCAGGGATGCCTTGTTTTGTGTGGTAAGGGTAGATGTACCAGATGCTTCCGCAATGGTACCGGACGGTTGGGACACTTCCCAGATCTTATCTGCGATTGGTAAGATCTCTTAAACGTTTTTATCGGCCCAAGGTGCTACCGAGGTGCGTAAGGACTGAGGTAATCTTTTTAGCCCTAATCTTTTTATCAATTCTTTATCGATTAGGGCTGAATCACCCGCTTGGTTTGACATTAATCTGAAAAATTCCGACGGGCTGAGGTCACCTATTTCATTTAGACTGGATAACAGGTTGTCTAACCGTCTTTCGTTCGATAGGCTGTGCCTTTCGATCAAAGCCTTTTTAAGTTTGTCGTATCTCGGAACTGAAGGATCGGGATTTTTTAATATGTCTATAACTGATAGCGCGACGTCCTGTGGGAGCGCGGCTAACGTGTGGTTGAACTTGTCGTCGTCCTTTATTGATTTGTGTAAATCGAACTGGCTTTCCGCGATAATGACCCACAGATCTGGGTTTTTATCAAAGAACGGGGCTAATTTAATGCGCGATATTGTATTAATTTCAGTGATTTCTTTAACCGTCGCTGTATTAGTCATTTTGACAAAAAAAAATATATATATTCACGAAAAAAAATTGTTTAGAGAAAAAAAAAATTTTTTTTTTTTTTTGTAGAGAAAAGAATGTGTAGAGAAAAAAAAAATTTTTGTACAAAAATTTGTAGAGTTCACGATAGCATTAATTGTAACTTCGAATGTACTTTTCTAAATAATTCGTAAGTGTTTCTACTATTTTCGATCCAGCAGGGAAAGTACAAAGCCTTTTTTTTTATTATTAGGTACTTTTAATATTCGTTGCGAATTTCTATAGCAATTTACAATTTTTGTGAACAAATACTCGTCAAATCATTAGAAAATATTTATAGTTAGGAACTATTTATTACTCGTTGACTTAAAATGTTTGTAGATAACTAGTAATTAATTTTTAATTTCGTTTATCTTTTGTGAAAATTTACGCGAATTTTCTAAAAATTTTATTAGAATTTTGTTAAAATTCTGTTAAAATGTTGTTAATATTCTGTTAAAATTTTGTTACTCTTCTGTTAAAATATTGTTAATATTCTGTTAAAGTTTTGTTACTCTTCTGTTACAATGATGTTAATATTCTGTAACAATTTTGTTACTCTTCTGTTAAAATGTTAATATTCTGTTAAATTTTCTTTTAGCCGATTAATTTGCACTATGTGATAAACGAAATTAAAAATTGTAATTAATTTTTTTTTATATATCGGTATTGATCAGCGAAAATTCTCTGATTATTGTCGAACCAGTATTCTGAGTGTCAATTATATATACCCTTTTGTGTGTACATGTCAGAATTGTATATATGATTTTATATAATTGTAATGGAAAAAAAAAAATGTGTTTTATATGCGTATATAAATATAAGATTTAATTTTATATAATTTTTAATTTTATATAATTTTAATTTTATCCCATAAATATGTTCAATTTTCTTAATTCAATTATATTATATTATTTTATATAATGGTAATTTGAAAAATAAAATTGGTTTTTGATTTGAAATTATTTGAATAGTATAGTTTAAAAAAGTATTTATCGTTAACAATAATTTTTTTAAATGGATATGTGATTGTATCAGAAGTTCTGAACGATATTTTATTTATTTTAAATATTTCAAAATTTTATAATATTTTTTTAAATTACCATTAAAATTTTGGTTTAAAGACTATAATATTATTTTAAATTTTTTGTAATTTAAATATATGTAGATGTGTACATTTTTTTTTAAAATTCATTTATGTACATTTATTTAATTTTTAATTATGATTTGGAAATTATTTTTTTTTTTTTTTTGGATTTATTGATTTATCGACATTATTATGTACGATAATATATAGAAATTTTAGTTTATAATTATATAAAAAAAAATATTTAATAATGTACTTGTTCTGGAACTTGATTGTGATTAACACGTGGTTCTGCGATTGGCTGATGTTAACATGTGATATTCTGCGATGGGCTGATGTTATGCCGTTATGCCGCTGCTATTGTTGCTGATGGTATTGTACCTTTTCAGATGGCGAGGTGAAAATTCTGATGAAAATTTGAAAATGTTGTTGGACTGGACACTGGAACGTATTATTTTCTTTTTTAGTAC
The DNA here is from genome assembly GCA_963932195.1 of Empis livida. Lineage (NCBI taxonomy): Eukaryota > Metazoa > Arthropoda > Insecta > Diptera > Empididae > Empis > Empis livida. The sequence goes on along the minus strand of OZ010649.1, from coordinate 29,617,677 downwards.
ACGTGGTACGAATTTTCCGCGTGTCGTCAAATTTGTTGAAGAGGGTTTAACTTGTTCAATGGAACAATTTTATTAATTATAATAATTTTTACCATTTACACGAATTTAAATATATTTTTACATAATTTTTTTTAAAAATAATAAATTTTAATTGTCTGACAGTACAAAGTGATAAATGTAATTCAACAATTATTATTATCTTTATAATTTTATTTATTTAAAAAAAATCTATTTAATTATTTTCACTAAAAATAGACGTCGGGGTCACCAATTGTAATTGTCTTTTTAATAAAACACTTTATGTCTTTAATTTATAATTTATTCATTTACTATTTATTATATTTATACCAAGACTTTTATTTTAACTATTACTTATTTAAATTTTATTTATTGATTATAGGTTTAACCACTTTGAGCGTATATAATTGACTGAGAGACTGATAAGCGTAATCTGCTCTTATATATGGTATATATTTAATTGTTTAATATTTTGTCAAATCGAGTATCGAAGTGCAGGGAATAAATCATGGGATTATTTATCTAGGGAATTTTGTACCGAGTGTCCCCTACAGATACCTATATTGGTAGGTATGATTTGCGGCTGCGTAAACGAAGAACACCAAGATATTGTATAGAGCATTGGAATCAATATAAAGCCGTTGTTGACAATGAACCACGGACTAATAATAATATGGAAGGGTGGCATAATTCATTTTCCAAATTAGTTGGAACACATCCAACAATTTGGAAATTTTTGTCCAGTCTAAAATTGGAACAAAATAATAATGAATTAAAACTAGAAAGAATTTTGGCTGGTTGCGAAACTGCTACGAAGAAAAAGAAATATCGCGATTATGATGAGCGCCTACAAAAAATTGTTAAAACGTACAATTCTGATACTAAAATTACATACTTAAGATCAGTTGCACATAATATTAGTATATAAAAAAGAATTTATTGTTATTTAGTATGAATTTATTATGTTTTTTAATATATGAATTGATATTTTCTTTGTAATTATTATGAATTAGTTTATTTTCTTTTTATTAAAATTATATTTTATTTTAAAAATAAAATATAATATTTTCAAATAACAAATATAAAAAAACCCACAAAAAATATATAAAATTTTAAGAAACGTATGAATTTATTACGAATTTCTTTTTTATCTATGAATTGATATTACTTATTATTTCGAATTATTTTCTTTGTACTTACAAGAACTATATTTTATTTTTTAACTTTAAAAAAAAAATTTAAAAGAAAAATAAAAAATATAAAAAAAAAACCACAAAAAATATATAGAATTTTAAAAAAACGTACGAATTTCTTTATTTATCAATGAATTGATATTACTAATTATTTCGAATTATTTTCTTTCTACTTACAAAAATTATATTTTAAATAAAAAAAAAAAAAAAAAAAAAAAATAAAAAAATAAAAAAAAAAAAAAAATAAAAATGGAGCCATATTCCCAACACGTTCCCGCCGTTGGCTCTGAGTTACGCTGAGATTGGGTACCTATCATTGTATAAGAACGAGAATTTTTTTTAGTATTATTTTATACGAATTTCCCGGATAATTGGTTTTCTATGAATTGTATTTCTACGAATTGTTTTTCTACGAATTAGCTAAATTAGCTTATCTACGAATTATTTTTCTACGAATTGCTTTTCTACGAATTGTCCGTACACCATCCAGACTAGGATTAATTATGAAATTAAAAATCAAAATAAAGAAAATAACATAAGGAATATTTTCACAAAATTAATACATTTCAAAAGGTCAATATAACAGTAATTATCATACAATTACAAATTATTATTATCAAATATATGTCTGAAATTTTATTTCAATAAAATTATTTTTATTTAAAATATATTTTTTACCTTTTATCTTTTTATCTATATTACATTAATTTTACATTATTTTCCAACGAATTATTTTAACCCAAATTAATTATTTTACCAAATTTTCTTTTTTACCTTAAATTTCATATTTACCTAGATTCCATTTTTACCTATAAACTAAATTAATTTTTTTTCACTTAAATTTAAATTTTACTTAAATTAATTATTACGAAAGTATGTGTAAATTGTGGGTGACAAAGTGTTACCGAAAAGATAAATTTAAAGTGGAAAATGCTCGAATTTGTCAAGAACATTTTCAATCAAACGACTTTGTGCGTAATTTAAAGCATGAACTTTTAAATTACATTCGACAACAGTTCGAAAATTAAAAAAGAAGCTTTTCCAAATCAGAATTTGCCAAATAAAAATGTTGAAAGTAAAACATCAAAGGAACGTGAAAGTAGAATTGCTGGAAGAAATAAAAAATATATCGTCACTGATTTAATGTAAATACAAATTTCTATAAATAAGAATAATTTTTTACTATTATTTAAATTTGTTATTTATAGTAAAGAAGCACAATTTGAAGAGGATAATGATGATCTAAATAAAGAAAACAAATTTTCATTTCAAGACTCTGCTGTCTGTGATACTGAGGCTCAGTCGAAAACTTTGTAATATTTCTTTGTAAATTTTTTAAAATATGTTTATACTCAATTATATGTTTCAAAAATGTTCCTGATGAAATATCTAAAAATAAAGCAAAGGTGATGAAAATGAAAATGAAGATCATGAAGCGAAAAAGGGAAAATAATATTTTAAAATTATCAAACAAAACTTTTAAAATATCGCATCAACAGTATTCAGAACCTACTGAGCCAGTCTTCGAAATCGGGATCACATAGGAAGAGACTTGTACCCCTATTACATCCACCATTTTAGGGAATTTTAATATTGAGAATGATCCATTTACATCGAAAGAACTTGAAAATGAAATTGCTGAGAACTTAAGCGAATTAGAAATGATGGATTGGAAAATATAGCTGGATTTATTTCCTTTAAGCTTCGAAAAACAGAAAAAAATCTTGGTTTTCCAACAGCTGAACAGAGCGGATCCACTTATAGTTGGGCAAATCATGTGTCGGAAGGCGGTTTTTACAAACCAACAGATTTCACTTAAAGAAATAAAAAATTAGAGCATATTTTTAGAATTTATAATGGCGATAGTTTAAAGACTGGCATTATCTATTTAACATCTCTAATTAGTAATTCCGACCATATAGATTTAAGTAAAGATGTAAAAATGTTATTTTTTAAATGCAAAATGTATTTTAGAATAAGAATGTTAAATAGTAATATTTATGAACAAAAAAGAAGTAAGCAAAGAAAGTTAAATTAAACAATAAAATCTATCATATGTGTTACTTTATTTTTATTAATAAATTACAAGCAATGAAATTATTATTTTTTATTTAAATTATTATTGTTGGCAGTTTAGTTATTATTTATTTTAATTAAATAAGTTCACTTCTATATAATTCATATACTTCACTCCTATATAAAAACGAAATTTACATACTTCTGTCACCAGTCGACGTCATGCGCAGAACTGAACGAATTTGAGTTGACAGCTAAACATATCTTATTAATCAGTATATCATGTATGCGACCAGACTTGAATAATTTAATTTTATGCCATCTCCATATACTTTATGCTCGTTGCTCTCGTACTACGGGCAGCTTATTACCGTATATCGTACGCAATAAATATATTATACTTACAATGCAGGGTAAAAATAGTACTTTAAAAATGTCAAGTTTAAGATAAAATTTTTCGGACCCTTTTCTGAAGTTAGTATATAGAAAGTAAACCATGTCAACTAGAGAAGTTAATCCGCCAAGGAAAGCATTGCGACAAAATTTAAATTCTGGACCCAATAGTGGTCCTTCAACAAATTCGTTAAACCAACAAACTAGTGATACGGATGATGGATCAGTGAGTTTTCACCATGAAATTTCGGATATCATGCCAGGATTTAGTGATTGCGAACGGCCACAGCGCGAAAGTGTTCAGTTAGTTGAACAAATACTAAATCAACAATTACGAGGAATTCTAAATCAAGCTACTGAAATAGCATATCGTCGTAAAGGTGCTGCGTTTCCAACACAAGGAGATTTTGAGTTTTTAATGAGGCGTCATCCAGTAAAAATAAATCGTATGCGGAAACATCTTAAAGATATGAAAACATTTAGAAGGATATTACAAATGCAATTTGGTCGTACACAGACTCTTGCAGAAGATTCAGAAAATGCAGAATCTGATAAAGATACAGAAATGGAAATACCAGAAAAATTTGATGAAAAAACCCGTCGATTATTTCGTGCAGATCGTATATCACAAATTTTGACTGGCCAACAATATCAATTATATAAAGAAGCTAGACGAACAGATAAATCATTGTATAATTTTCCGACATGTCAAAAATATATTCCGAAACACTATAATTTTTACTTACACAAAGTCCAGCTGTAGAGATGTATTTAATTCAAGATTTGCTGATTTTAAAAAAATAAAAAAAGAGTTCCAGTTATTTGTAAATCCGTTTTCCGTAATTATCGATGAAGTTAATCCAGACATTCAATTAGAACTCATTGATTTACAGACAAATTTGGATATGAATCTCTTGGGACATTTATTATGTGTTGCAATTTCAGGAAAGCCAGGTCTGGTAACTCTTTCATAATCCGTCCAGTGATGAGGTCATTACCTGGTACTTTTTTATTGCTGAGATTGTGTTTACATAGATTTTTGAGTTCTCTCAAGGTGATAGATGGTATTTCGTCTTCATCCACTTTTTCAATGAAAGTAACATTTTCAACTTCTGTGTTCTGAGGAAAAGTTTGGAAAACATTGGACCGATGCTCTGCGAAAACATGTGCTTTCTGCTTTGAATTTCTGATCCATTTACCATCATTTGTTTTTAATGCTGACTCATGTATAAAGCCTGACTTAGGCATTTAAATTATCACACACACAAAATGAACGTTAAGCTTGCAGCTGAAGTTTTTAGTGAATCGGTGGCAAATTCTTTAGAATTTTGCCTAAAAGAATTAAAATTACCACAATTTGAAGGATTGAATTTTTCAAACATATTAATAAATAGCCATAAAATATCTGCATTTAATTCAAAGAAAGCGTTGTAACTTTTTTTCTTCTTTCGATTTTTTTGTTGTTACTGGTCCTAAATTACTATATCCTAATTTACACTTGATCTTAATGTTCGAAAAATTCTGACTGATTCGAACATTAAGATGATTCGAATATTCGTCTTGAAGTAGATCTACAAAATCGGCAAAATTATTCCTGTCTATAACCCTAAATTCAAAAAGCATCTCGCTGTGTTTGTTCGTCGGTTATATACTATCTTCTGCAGAGTCCCCAAATCTGGATTAATTATAAACGAAAAGTACTTATTTTTCAAATTTTGGAAACGATTGTCCCTGATGAAAATGGTCTAGCTAGACTCTAGACTTATCCTCCGACATTAAGGTAGAAGAAAATTTATTTACAAAAATGCAAAACTACAACGTCTGATATAAATGAATAAAAGCAAGATTAATAATAAACTTCAATGGTAATTTATTGTTTGTAATATATGTACAATTTTTAATATTCCTTTCTTCTATTTTATATATATATATGTGATTACGTAAAAAAAGTTGTGTCTTATATAAAATCGATAAAATATGGAAGTCGCAAATTACGATTTGAAGGCCTTATCATTGGGTTAAGGAACGTTTGCGAAATTTATAATCATTACATACCAACAGGGCTTTTCAAATTTTTCCCAACCTATAAAATTTCGCAGGATCATCTTGAATTCTTTTTTGTTCCATTTGGTCAAGACTTGGAATTGGAAGTAACAACAATCCAACCGCTAGGTTATTTAAAGCCTCTTATAAAAAAACTTGTAATCAGGACAGAAATAAGAGAAGATGGTGTTGGTAACTGGGTATAGCAAGAAGAAATTTCTATATTGTCATACAGTTCAGTTTTTACACAAATAAATAGTTCAATTAAAAATAATTTCAGCTTGCTTTTTACACCTGAAGATAATGAGGAACATCTTGAGGATTATGTACCATTATCAAAATGCGCAGAACATATTACAACGTGTATAGCAGGTTTCGTGGCATATAAATTGAAAAAAACATTAAAATACACAACATGTGTCGCTGCAGTTTTTGCCGAGAATACAGATAGCGACTATGAGCATTCACTCATTAATTACACGACTAAAGGAGGATTATCTTTTCCTTCGAAAGACCTGGTAAAAGTTACGAAGTACTGTGAATGTTTATTCAGGAAAATAACCAATGAAAAAAATTTAATCTTAAAGTTAACATCAAAAACAACTATTAATTTCATAGGCGACAACATTTTTTTATCTTTAAGTAATCATATATTAGAACAAGAACCTACAGATAATCACTTTAGCGTCTTACAAAAAGCAATTTGCAATATATATATCCAGACTAGGATTAATTATGAAATTAAAATTCAAAATAAAGAAAATAACATAAGGAATATTTTCACAAAATTAATACATTTCAAAACGTCAATATAACAGTAATTATCGTACAATTTCAAGTTATTATTATCAAATATATGTCTGAAATTTTATTTCAATAAAAAATTATTTTTATTTAAAGTATATTTTCAATATTACATCTATATTACATTAATTTTACATTATTTTCCAACGAATTATTTTAACCCAAATTAATTATTTGACCAAATTTTATTTTTTTACCTTAAATTTCATATTTACCTAGATTCCATTTTTACCTTCTAAACTAAATTAATTTTTTTTCACTTAAATTTAAATTTTACTTAAATTAATTATTATCTTAAGTTACAATTTTCCCCATAGTTTTTATTATACCGAGATTTTATTGTTACCTAAATTAATTATTTGACCTAAATTACATGAGTTGTAACAAAATTATTTATTGTACCTAAATAACAATGCCCGGATTAATATTAACCTACTCCGCCACATATTGCAATTTTACATGTTGGTTTGCAAAGAAAGAAAGGTCTATATCCGGCCAGACTTGAATAATTTAATTTTATGCCATCTCCATATACTTTATGCTCGTTTCTCTCGTACTACAGGCAGCTTATTACCGTATATCGTACGCAACATATATATTATATATACAATGTAGGGTAAAAATAGTATGTACTTTCAAAATGTCAAGTTTAAGATAAAATTTTTCGGACCCTTTTCTGAAGTTAGTATATAGAAAGTAAACCATGTCAACTAGAGAAGTTAATCCGCCTAGGAAAGCATCGCGACAAAATTCAAATTCTGGACCCAATAGTGGTCCTTCAACAAATTCGTTAAACCAACAAACTAGTGATACGGATGATGGATCAGTAAGTTTTCACCATGAAATTTCGGATATCATGCGAGGATTTGGTGATTGCGAACGGCCACAGCGCGAAAGTGTTCAGTTAGTAGAACAAATACTAAATCAACAATTACGAGGAATTCTAAATCAAGCTACTGAAATAGCATATCGTCGTAAAGGGGTTGCGTTTCCAACACAAGGAGATTTTGAGTTTTTAATGAGGCGTCATCCAGTAAAAATAAATCGTATGCGGAAACATCTTAAAGATATGAAAACATTTAGAAGGATATTACAAATGCAATTTGGTCGTACACAGACTCTTGCAGAAGATTCAGAAAATGCAGAATCTGATGAAGATACAGAAATGGAAATACCAGAAAAATTTGATGAAGAAAAAACCCGTCGATTATTTCGTGCAGATCGTATATCACAAATTTTGACTGGCCAACAATATCAATTATATAATGAAGCTAGACGAACATCGTTTTATTGCCGGCATTCTGAAAAAATGAAAGTTAAATTTAGAAGTTTTTTGGGTTTGCCACAAGACATAAAAATACCAAATATTTGTATGAGTGTATTAGCTTATTTGGCACATGAAACTATTGCAACAATTGTAGATTATGCGATATTAACAAGATTAAATTCAGAAAATCGTATTACAGATCCATATAGTCGTGTTACTTCATCGGGTGCTAGTTATACCATGTTGCATTTATGTCCAGAAGTTGTGCAGGGTCGTGGTTTGGAAGGTATTAAACCAATAACTATACAAGAAATTCAAGAGGCAATGAGAAGACACAATCAAATGGCAAATAAAAGAGGAATGGGCTTCTATAGAAATAATTTTTATCAAGATAAAAATCATATTTTTTTGGCACTTTAAATATAGAATTTTATAATTACAGGACTATATTTGAATAATTTTACGCATATAATTTTAAAGTAATTTGGTACTTGATCATTACTTTAGCAAGAGCTAAGTTGGAACTTTACTTGCGTGTAATATTTTTTATAATTACCATTTTATCTGCTTTATAATTCCTGTATTAATTAAAGATCGCTCTCTATTATCAATAAATATAAAATTAAAAAAATATCTGATTAAGTTTTAAATAAAACATTTTTTAAAAGTATTTTGTTATATTATTTAATGTTATTCAAAAATTGTTTGTTTATGGAAAATTATAATGATGAGTAAATAAAAATCATCCCTTCAAGTCATGTATTTCAAGGAGAATTTATATTTATTTTAGAGATTTTGAAATGTTTTAGAAAAAATACATTGAATTACAAAATTTATTTGAACACAATTGTATCCAGCATAGCACCTAAGCACTGCACAATATTATTTTGCATAACTTTATCAACTTTTTCTTCCAAATGCCGTTTTGGATCTTGTTTTCCAACATTTTTAATTGCCAATTGTTCTGGTGTCATTTTTTCTTCGTCCTCAAGAGCCTGCAACAAATGACATAACTAAATATTCTTAAAATAAATTATAAAAAACGAACTTACTTTATTATAATTTTTTGCTAATTCTAGCATTTCAGCAACTGTTGATTCATTAATAGTACAATGTTCATTATAATCAGCTAATGTTAATCCATCCATCCATGATTTTTTATGTAAATTTAATAACATTTTTTGTTCCAATTCATTTTTTCTGTAATTAATACTTATCGAATAGTAATGACGATTTAAACCATGTATTAATGCTTGTACTGATGGTTTTTGTAAATGTCCCAAATTTGATGTAGTCTGTCTAGGCTCTTGTCCCAATACTAACATATTTGGATTTATTAATCGGAAAGCATCAATAACGACTTTTCCTTTAACAGACTGTATTGGATCCACAACTACAGCTACAGCACGTTCGCTTAATGCTTCAAAAGATTGTTGCGTATTAATATCAACGCCAGATAACCAACAACCAAAACCTGGATGTGAATGATACCATCCAACCACCATTTCAGGTCTACCAGTTTGCTTCAACATATCTAACATTTTCGCTTGAAAAACCGGATCTACAGCTTCAACTGATACCCCAGTACCTGTCTGTGGCATGGCAAAAACATCAATTACTTGAACAGTATAATCATCGACAAATTCCCCTAACATTAAACCCATAACTTCCATTGGTACACCAGCACGACCATGTTTTAACATTTTTAATAATGCCAATGACGATATATATACTTGTTCGGCAGTATCAACTACCGGAGCATCGGTTGGTGGTGGAGCTTGTGGCATACCACCGCCTAATCTCAGCAAACGATCCATATAACTCTAATTTTTGACAGTATTTGCCTAAATATTAAAATAAATATAAGCTATTAATGGACCTTAATTTAATATTTGATTTATTTTTTGGATTCAAGTATTTTATTTTTATTTAAAGTTTTGTAAGTTGTAACAACACAGCTCTTTTTTGACAGCTTTCCACTTTCAAAATGTGCAAACTCACAGGTATGAATATTAGAATGTTGGTAGTACTGACAAATAGTTTCGAAATATATATGCTATGGTATAAATTAAGCTACATACGCATTACCGTCATATTCATAAAGTATGCATTTCATTGGGATGAAGTGCTAAGATAGGAGAAGAACGATATGTAAAATACAATTTTAGGATTTGTGTGATAACAGGTAAGCATATCTGTAACGCTGAATTCGACATCTTCATCCAGCGGCACGCTACATGAGAACGGCAATTTATTGTAAGTATCTCGGAATACACACTTCTTATAAAAAACATGTTAATGTAAAAATTCTTTTATATGACATGAACATTTTTTGTATCTAATAATAGTTAAAAAATTAAATTTGACAGTTTACAAATGAAATTTTCAAATTACGAATATTGTTAGGATATAATTTTATTGTTACAAAAATAAAAATTTTCAAATAAAAATTTTATAAATCAAAACATACTGAAAAATATATTATTTAAAACTATACTTTTTTAATACTACAAAATTCATATTTCACACTAAAATATGATTTAAATTTGGTTTTTTTAAAAAAAATATCTGAATTTAATATTTTTTTTTATTAAAAAGATAATATTTTTTCAGTTATAAATTTCTGTCAAAAATTTTGATATAAATTTACTATAAAATTTATGGTATCTTTCGTGCTCTCTCTTTTACTTTACAATTTTTTCTTGTATTGCTTTCCCGTTTTAGTTTTCTGCAAAAGATAACACTTCATCACAATGAAAATACCCAAATTACAATGAAAATCATACTTAAAATTTTAATCACATTTAAAAATGAAAGTATGATTTTCATTGTGATGAAATCTGAATATGTCGACCAGAACGAGATGTGAAATACAGTTTTATGACTTGTATGATAGAGAGGCGAGCACATTTGCAATATTTTTACTGACACCTATATTATGCTAAATCTAATACCGCAGTTTCAAAGCAAATTTTTGAAACTACGGGTATTTTATACGTAAGGGCTGCGAAAATTAGATTCTAAAAACAGAAAAGAATACAAAATATATTTATGCACAGGTGTGGTAGAGAGATCAATATTGTCCAATAAATTATTCCCCGGTTCTTAAGACGTCCAATTAACGAAATTGGACATCCGCATTCGCATTGAAAACGTCCAATTATATCATAATTGCTATCTTGTCTGGGGGTAAAGTTGGATATCCGAAATATTATGTTTTACAAAAAAAGACGGAAGCTGTGTATGTTTTTTAAATTTTTTTTATAGGAATATATATTTTTTTATACGTATAAATAGATGTGGAGGCAAAGTTTTTTAATTTATGCTCTTGTGACTAAAAATTTTATATCTATAATTTTGTTTTTTAAATGAATGTATTAAAATTTTGTTATTCTAAAAATACGGATTTTAAATTTACAAATAATAAAATATAAATGCAAAACTATAAATTTTTTTTCTTAATTTTATTATATTTTGCCAAAAATAAATTAAAAATTATTCATTTTTTCTTAACACGTTATTGTTAAAGGGATAGGATAGTATCAAAATGGTTTTGTGTTATTATTATTATCATTATTATTATTATTATTATTATTATTATTATTATTATTATTATTATTATTATTATTATTATTATTATTATTATTATTATTATTATTATTATTATTATTATTATTATTATTATTATTATTATTATTATTATTATTATTATTATTATTATTATTATTATTATTATTATTATTATTATTATTATTATTATTATTATTATTATTATTATTATTATTATTATTATTATTATTATTATTATTATTATTATTATTATTATTATTATTATTATTATTATTATTATTATTATTATTATTATTATTATTATTATTATTATTATTATTATTATTATTATTATTATTATTATTATTATTATTATTATTATTATTATTATTATTATTATTATTATTATTATTATTATTATTATTATTATTATTATTATTATTATTATTATTATTATTATTATTATTATTATTATTATTATTATTATTATTATTATTATTATTATTATTATTATTATTATTATTATTATTATTATTATTATTATTATTATTATTATTATTATTATT